>WIQG01000200.1:0-295301 GCA_014925785.1 Mycena galopus ATCC 62051
AACTGGCAAAACTTGGAATCTCGGGTCCAATTGAATGGTTGAAGTACTTGTATGACAGGATCCAATAAATAGTCCGACTGGACGGCCAATCAAATTCAGATCTTTACTCGGCATTCTGGCTGGGGATCCAGGCTTACCGCATCTATGGAACCTCTTTATGTCAGATTTCAACCCAGACTGTGTCCACACACCTGGTATTTGGCCAATTTGATACCGTTGCGTGTATCTGGCCCTAAAAAAGCTATGCTATTGGATTAAACTGGACCATAATCGACCAGCAACTGCAAGAATCCCTTAATCCTCTTAATCTTGGGAGCGCCTCTTGGGTCAATGACTTGCGGATTGTCCTTTCGCGGCTCTACATCCCAGAAGCGAAATAAATTAAATGTATCTTGCAATCCGCAACTGAACTTGAGATATACCTTGAGCAATTTGCTCCAGTTGTTGGTTCTGTACACCATTTGCGGGAGATGGCTCTACACTGCTGGGCAGATACTTTTGTTGCTGGCTACACAAATCCCTTCAAGCAGGAAACACAGATTTTCTGCACCACATAGTCTCCCTAGGACCTATTGTGAATCATTGGAACGACCACTTCAATAACTCAGCAAAATAATTTTTGAACTGGACTGGCACCATACATGCAACTGCTTCTACCTTTCCTGTATGCATTTATATCCTGTTTCTCTAGCTTTGAATTAATTCCAGGCCGCCCTCCATGAGAGTGGTTGAAGCTCTTCTTATCTCTTGGTTCGGTGTTCTGTTCAATTTTCATATCAGATTTTAATGGCAAGCTTGGCACAAAAAATTGAATGTAGGCCCAGTTTCACAACACCGAAGGTACTCTTTTTCAGCGAAAATTCGGAGACACATACAGGACTGTTAGGTTTCCGAGATGATCTTTAATGCTGGAACCTTCCTCCCTTGGAATCGCAGGAACACTCCTGGAGCCTTTTCGAGGTAATTCATGCGCTTCTATTGATATACCGAAGCATTATTGAAGATGGAATTTCAAATGCCATAGGAACTGAAGAACCACAGGAAAACCAGAAAGTTTACATTTCCTCCCACCAGACAAAACCAATTGGAGCTCTAGAGTCAGTCAAACCTATATATTTATCTTGTGGCCTCGAAATTGTTTGCTGAAGTCAAAGCCCATGAAAGAAGCTTTGAACAGATGAAATGAATAGTGAATAGAGTGTATTGGATTTGGAAAAAAACGATTTTTTCGGTTAAACTCGCGTCTTCTCAAAAAATGATGGCCCCACCAAACCTCCATGTCGGAAAGACGACATCACATACAAAACCCGCCAATCTAGTACTACCCATTCCCACTACGAGGGCTAGGGCCGTCGAGGAGAGGTGTGTTGGCGCGATAGATTTTGAGCAAATGAGAGAGATAGAAGACCAATCTATATGAGGATTGTTTCTGCCGGCAGTCAACCGGCAGTGGAGCAAGTTAGCGTTCGGTTAATTTGGCCGAGAACTCACTCAAAAAAAACGCGTTTTTTTCGAAATCCAATACACTCTAATGACGAATGTTCTGAAACCCAACAGAAGGGGACCGAGACATCGCGCTGGAGTGTGAAATTGGGAGAGAATTCAGAACATGCACGCGACATGAGGAGGGAAGCCGCGCTCATGTGATCGCACTGTGAGGTAATATGTCCAAATCGGGAACCACGACCGACCATCCGGATTCCGGAAACCGAAATCTAAGCGCGACCATCTCGCCTACCGTACCCGACAGGGAGGATTTACATAATATTAGAATGATGGTTAACAAAGCTACTTGGCAAAACTAACTTACTTAGGGCCTCTAGGCATGCTAATAGTGCATGACTCTATAACCTGTTGTCACACTAATAAACCATGAGGGAGGTGTTGGTTGGTTATAAAAAACACATATAAATGCCCAGGGAGTGTATAGAAGAAAATTTATCAGTCTGGACCCATGCCTTCCGTGATTCAGGCCAAATTGAAGCCCACTATGGTCAGTTCTCAGGTTAAAATTATTCAGCTCTTGGAGTTCTGAGTGTTCAATTTATCACAAACACTCATTAGATGGTATAAAAAAGTATTATCAAGTTCAAGGAGGTGGTGGGAAGTGAGTTGAACAGCCGCGGAGAGATCGGCCTGGCTCTAGGGGGGAGAAACTCCTTCCCTATTAGCAGCTTGGGGCCGAAAAAAACTTTTCAACACTATATCCGAATTTCGAATCCCGAACTCCCCTTGATATGCGTGTTTGTCCTTCCTCCTCCTGAAATCATTCTGCGCCTCGAGGTTCAACGTGCCTTGGCAGTGATATACAAGGTAGGTATGTATACATATCCTAGGCATCCTTTTAGTACATACAAACCAGGCGTGGTGCGGTTACTTTACCGTTTCGCTTTTCATTTCCTCAATCCTGCTTCGTTGGGTTTGACGCGTCATTTAGAATAGCTCGCTTTTCAGATATCAGTTGTTCGAGTCCTATGGCGCACCTCGAGTCGCGCGCACAATGGAAAAACAAGTGTTAAACTGTAATTAAGCGCTTCACGGTTTATTCTCCTATGATATTTCCGGCATGTTGCGGCACATGCTGGCAGGCGGTGTATATCCCGAACATCCTTGCTCTGTACAGAGATCAAATATGGTGTGGTCAGCAGCTCCACTTGACACCGGGGTCGATTCCCGGCGTCCGAATAGAAAGAATAATTTAAAACGCACTCATTTTTCTTTCCTTTTTCGTCTCGGTTGGAGCGGATTTCCTTTCTTTTTACTCTTCACGTCGCGCGCCGATAGGTTGGTTTTCGCTTCCGATTTCGAGTTTCGCAGGGGTCGCGCTCCTTCCTGGTTCAGTGTCCGGCCCACGGGTGACTGTGCGACTCAGTACAATTCACATTATTTTGGTTCGATTTCAAGTCTGGGCGATTTATTAAAAGTCACCGCGATGCCGCACGCGCATGTGGTACGTAGTACGTACTAGAGTTTCCTACCTCAGCTTCATTAAAGAGTGCTCGCCCACTCGCCGCTAAATTGTATATCGCCGAACGCCGTTCTATTCAAATGAATCGGACGTGGTCCGGTAATCACCTCCGGCTCCCTGTAGCCTATAGAAAAGCCACTTTGCATGGGAGACATCCGGGTTCGACTCCCGGCGTCCGAGTTGCATTCAATTGGAAGTTGCTGGATGTTTTTTTTTGCAGTTTCCTTTGCCTTTTGCGTTGAAATTCACAGCATTCACCCCAAGTCGTCATGATCCTGGTGTCTTGATTCAAGTTGAAACCAGCCAGAGAGACAGAAGACATCCGGGTCCGGGTTTCACGGTTGAAATTGAAAGGTAGAGGATGAGAGATGCATTCATGGCATTTGATTCAAATATCTCCACAAGTTCTTTCCGTGGTCTACCCTACACGGCAACCTTCTTCGCCTCAATGCACTGAAGGAATATGTTATCACCCGGCTGACCATGTACCGCGAGCACCGTCCACCCTGTGCGTGCCAGGAGCTCCACAAAATGCATCCGCGTGCGCTCCTGTGAGTTGCACAGTAAGAACATCTGCGACAAAGCATTGAGCCACGTGGAACTGAGCATAGAAAGGATAATCGGTACGTACAACCATGTCGGCACTGTATGCTAAGTCATTGACCGCACCGTAGTTCGGCAGCAAGGGCGCAGGCGCGTCTTGAACCCCATCCCCCGCGTCGGGGTCACTGCTAGCCAACGGTATGACGGTTTCGAGCAGCAGGAGGATGGTCTCTGGAGTCGCGGCCGCTGAGAGCTGCGTGAGGATCTTGACGCAGTACTCATCAGACCAGTCGTGCATGATCTGCTTCAAAAAAAAGACGGCGGCTTCGGTCCGTGGCTGGGGTGTAAAAAAGTCGTGCACTGGGTTGCTCAATGAAAACTTTGGTGTATTTGAGAGAGGATTCCGTTTACCTTGAAGTGCTACCTGTCCCGACGAGATTGCCGCCGGCATTTGTGCATTCCAAAGCTGCAGAAAAACCATTATGCGGAGGGGACTGGATTCATTTGGTTGGCTGACCTCTTTTCCCTGCTCGACAACTTTCTCCTGATCTTGAACCACAAACTTGAGTTCTGGAAACTTGGCCGCAAGCGTGAGGCACGACGTTCCCACTCCACCGCCCACATCAACAACAAGCGAACCTGCGGCCAGGCCGCTCCAGTTGTATGCTATAAAGAACAAAATCCATGACTCAGCCAGACATGGTTGCCAACGATAAATAATTTCGCAGGCCTTTGAGAATGGCGTCGGGAAGCTGCAGTGCCTGGACACCTTTCATGCCGATATTGAAGCGATGCTGCCGGAATTTCTCCTCAGGCCTAGCAAAATACGTCCATATTGTCTCCGGGTGCCCCAACGAGCGAGCAAGTGGGGTCGCGGTGGGGTCGCCCGAGCGTGCGGTGGCGGGATCAGTGAGTGCCTCCCAGGCGTAGACGGAAGCTTTGAAGATCTCGTCGAGGCTGCAAGTGGAAGTAAAACCGAGCTAGTGAGGACTATTAGGATAATCGCGACCCACTGATGTGATGCCAGAGCAGCCAGGCCACTTGTTCCGTCGTGCTTATGTTCGGGACTGAGAGTAAAGCGTATCAGAGAAACGCAACCAAAAGAAGGCACAATTACTCTGCGAGGATCTCTGCGCTCGGCTTCAGCGTGTCTAGCATGCTTGAGATACGGGTGTTAGTAAAGACATTCGGTGAAACTTCGCGGTAAACATGGTGAGTTGCGAGGAAGCGCATGAAGCGTGCTGAAAATGAACATATCTTCGGTGAGTGTATGTCAAAATCAGCATACTATAAGAACGGACCCAATTTGTCGGAATCCTGGCCATTTTTTGCCGCTATATCACGAACGTGCATTCCCTGTATACAGCGTCAGATACGCATCACTGCGGGTAAGGCGAGACCGTCACCGGCCCTGCCTCGCGCAGAATCTCCGTAACGCCTCCTTCCAGACAGATCCGTAAGGCAGCCGATTTAAGATACTGCGAGTGAGGGAAACGTGAGGAAATGCCGAGGAAGAACACCATCCACAGATGAATGGGGACGACGTACGCCAGTGATAATGCGGTACAATGACACCTGGGGTGGGGCCACAATGGCTTCCAGCTGGAGTGCGGCAGCAGCAATGATGCGTGTGGCCTCCGCAGCTTCTGGGTTCGCACGAAATTCTTCCGATGACGGTGCAAAGGCAGTATGAAGGTCTGGGACAGTCGTGCCAGAGGACTGGCAGGCAGCCTCGAGGGCTTCGACGGACTGGGTGATGAGGGCGAGGAGTTGTCGAATGGGGGTCGACATCATAACCGAATTATGACGTGGTCCGAGTCTCCCGTTTTAAGGCGTTACAGCTTCCGGCGTGCTTCACAGGGTCGCTTTTAATCGGTCTCCTGGCCGATTTGCCGGCACTGGTTGAGCATTTCAAAATTTTCAGTGAAAGTATGGGTGAAAAATATGAGTTTTTCCCTTCCATTTTCAGTCAAAAGGTGGGTGAAAAATTCATAACTTTTTCATGGGGCAGGTGAAAGTCCCGCCACTACCGCCTTTTTGCCGCTCTTGGCGGCAGGGGCGGCAATCCAATTTTTAGCACTTCTATTTCTCACGTCCGAGTCAAGTACTTCTATCACTTTGGTTTCACATCAGGCGTGCGAATACAGCCTGTTTGAACTGTGAGAGATGTGTGGAACCCTCGAATCAACTCGGATTTTATGGCCTAAGGGGCGGCAAATTTACCTGTTTGGGGGCGGCCAACTAACCAGTGGGGCGGCTGAGGGGGCGGCAGGAGGGCGGTAGAGGGCGGCAGGGGCGGCAGTAGGGACAGCACCCTATTTTGAAGGAGACGGTAGGGGGCGGCAATCTTCCTGCGTTACAGAGGCGTCAGTGTAACCAACATGTGTGACCTGGGCGTCAAGGGCGGCCCTCTACCCGCTCATAAATTTTGTTCACATTTCAATTTTGAGAAAGAAGCCCCCGTAACTGCTCTTCAGCTTGTAGGCCATGGTGGTGAAGGGGAATCAGTACTAACTTCCTTTGGCACTCAAATATGTCATCAGGAGAGATCGCGTCGGTGTCGGATATTTCTTCCACTGTCATTCGAGAAATGCGAAAATCATGATAATCAAGAGGGGTGCTCAATTCTTAGTTCAGTTGGTGCGGTTCGTGGATTTATTAAATTATATTGGTCCTGTAAACAAAGACAAATTGAGTCACTGCCACTCCCAATTCAGACTCTCTTCTCGATGCCGCGACCAATGCGAGCACAGACTCAATCAGATGCCCTCTACATAGCAGAGGAGCTACTTGCAGCTTCCCTTGTGCTCGATGATGACCCTGATCTTGAGCTGTTTGCTGATGAAGCCGAATTTGAAGCTGATTTTGTTGCGGATGATACTCTCGAGCCGCTGGAGCTATCGGCACTCAATTGGGTCGCCATTGCGGAAGAAATGGTGCGCCCCGATTTCAATGACGAGGTGGCACCGGGGGCAAATGACAATGCACTTGGAAGTCGAGTGCGTTACACACACTCAGCCTGTAGTGTGCCAGTCAACATGACAAAGGTTTGAAAGACCTTTGTCGCATCTTTGTTTTTGGGGGTGAGTCAAAGAAGAAAAGATGCCACAAAGGTCTTTCAAACCTTTCTCGCATTGACTGACACACTCGGTTTCCGAGTGCATCATTGTTTGCCCCCGGTGTGGAAAGAGTTGTTTCTGACAATTCTGTACTGTAGGATGGTTTGAGTTTAAACCACATTGTCTCCAACGATAGCCTGGTTTATGACGTTCAAACTGCACTTTTAATCTTTCCCAACAAACATAAGTTTTTCCCAATACATATAGTAAATTTTCACTCTCCCCCAACACACATACCCCTTTTTTGAATGAAGTATGGGAAGGGATTTTCAGTCCCTTTTCCCAACATTCATTCTCGAAAATCATAATTTCTCAACAAACATTCATCGGTTCAAAAATTCCCAACACACATGGGAGGTTGAACTTTTTCCCAACACATTCGGGGTCAAATTTTTTTTATTGCTCAGAGGGAATCTTATACCCAGATGCATGCATGGAGTGACTATGATTAAGCTCAGAAGGCCGTAGTTACGGCGAACAAATTCAAAGAAGAGAAATGATGGTGATTCTAAAAGGGGTAATCCTTTGCTGGAGGACGCCACGGCAGACTTGGCAAATGCGACACCATTGTGGTCACTTTGAAGTCTGTCATGGCAAATGAGGTTGTATGTAGCTATTAAATGACTTTGTATCAAAGGAATGGTATTGCAACCTAGGTTGTAACCTAGATTGTTACGCCCGTGCATCTCCGACCCTGTCCGGATCTGTCCGGACTCGTCCGGCTTCATCCGGATCTCTCCGTCCTCCGTCCGGATCCTCGGATCCGACTTCCCTTCCTTCCGGACGCGACATCCGAACTCCGGCTCGCGTCCATATCATTCGCTGTTGCGTCCGGCCTTGGTCGTTGACGCACGCCCTCGGGGTTTTTACGCAATGAAGAATTACTGAGCGTTTCCCCTTCTCTGACCATATGACTTATGCTTCACATGTATTCCTTATTGTCTTTATTGTCTTCGCTTATTCCTATTGTCTTAACTTCTTCTCCGAACACATCCGGATTATCTCCGTACTTAGTATAAATACGTACTTACTTCAGATGTAACCTGAGTTGATAATTAACGTGCTTTGCCTCCGCATTGCTCCGTCGTCCGACCTCTGTCCTATTCTCTATCCGACCTTCGGAGCCAAGTTAATTGGTGTACCCTTATACTCTTGTGGTATCGCTTTACATCCGGACCTTCGTCCGGCCCCCGTCACTTCGTCCGGCCATCCGTCCTTCCGGCCCTTCCGGCCCCTTCCTTTTCTTTCCGGACACGGATATAACACCAAGGAAAGCTGCAATAATGCAATATGTGCGGCCGCTATCCTTGACCACAATGCATTATCCGCGGTCCCCGGCCGTAAGGCCAGCTATAGGTGCAATGCAATGCGTCCGTAGACGGGCCACCCTTCTGCATTAGGTAGCTGTCCCCGCACACATTTTCCTCGGCACGCACGGCACCGGCCATTTTTGACAGTAGTCCCGTTGAAAAAGATTACCAAGCGAGCTTTACATCAAGCCCATCCATTTCGGTCATGTATTCCGGTACATCAATACAGATAAGATATTTGACGAACAAAACCCTAATCCTGGCTCGGCTAACGTGTATCTCATCGTCTGTCAAATGTCCCGTCAATTCTGCTACTACACCAACTCGACATCCCCTCATCGGTACACCAAAACTGCCTACCCTAATCCTGGCTCGGTTAACATGTATCTCGTCGTCTGTCAAATGTCCTGAAAATTCTGCTACTCGACAATTCTGCTACTACACCAACTCGACATCCCCTCATCGGTACACCCTCCGAGTACTTCGCAAAAAAGGCAATTTACTCGATCACTTCATCGTCCCCCTCGTCCTCGTAGTCAGGCGTACCCTCCTCCTCATCGTCGTCTCCCTCACCCTCTCGATAATCCTCATCATCCAAATCCACCACCACAAGCTCCACTCCCGGGGCCGTTTCCTTTGCCAGGTACGCGCGGCCCTTGGCACGGACACCCGCCCATTTCTCCTCGAGCTTCTCGCAGGTTTCGATCTCGCGCCACTGCTGCTCTCGCGCATACGCGGCGAGGCCCTCCTGCAGCTCGGGTTCCACAGTCCTGGCGCGCCTCTCCTCCCGTGTCGCCCACGTGCCCGCCGACCAATATCCGTACTCGATGGTACGGCGCATCTCCTCCTCCACTAGGACCACGTCTTCATGCCATCGGCGCATTCTCGCGTATGCTTTACACCATTCGACGCGCAACGCTGCAAATCACGTAAGTGGCAATTTTTCTAGTTAAATGAAATGCGCCGCACCTTCCACCAGCTCCGCCTCAGTCGGGTCCTCGGCCTTGGCCTGGTACCAGATCCAGGAAAGCGTGCGCCGGCTCTCGCCCAATGCCACCACTCCAAAAGCAGCCACCCCACCCTCTTCCGCTACCTCCTCATAGTCGTGTATCGCCTTCCGCTGCTCCGCCTCCTCCGCTGTAAGCGCACGTTCATTAAGCGCGCGCACGTCACTGTCCTCCAAGATCTTTAGCTCCATCTCCCACGGCCCATCGCCCCTCAACCGCTTTATGGCATTCCGAGCGTATCGGTAACGCAATTTAGCTTTATGTATCTTCAAATTGATGTGACGGAGGATGCCCTGTCCCCTCGTCAGCATCCGCTGGCCGGTGCAATGGCGCAGGCGGAACCGGTTTGTCATCGTCCGCGTGCGCAAACCCTGCCGCAGGGCCCCCAGCGCCTCACGCGCCTCCCCAACCCGCAGGTCCGCCTCGGCGTCTGGTAACCCCATCGCGCAAGCCAACACACGCTTCTTCGAATCCAATATATCCGAGGGCATAAACAGACGCACCCCTTCTGCATTGCGGTCCGTTTCGGAGTCGAAGAGCGCACGCTGCGAAACTGTCAAATATTTGCGCAGCCTTGGCATGTATGTGCGTTGCAGCTTGCGGAACGCCCTGATGCGCTTCAGCAGGTTGGTGCGCCGTTTGAGGAAATCCACAGTCTGGACGTCCGTTGGGTTGGCAACAGCCTTGACGTCGATGGCGAGATTCCGTCTAAATCACGATCAGCGAACTGTCAACTGCGAGCGGGTGCGTACGTCCCCGAGACTCACTGAGATTCCTCGATTTCCAAACCCATTAGGATGAATGTGCTTGGCGTGTCCTCTTGTTCGACCTCGTCCCCCTCTCCACTCTTCAACAGCTCTTCTTTAGCCAGCTTTGTTCGGATCTCTCGCATTGACATCACTACGCTCATCAGTCGGTCGTTATTCCCATGCAGAAGAATGACTCACCTTTCTCCTTTAGCTCGAACGGCGACTCTGTACCATCTGTGTGTTGGCGCGACTCCCAATCGTCCACCCACTTCTTCCACCGCTCAACCAGCTCCGGCGCGGATTCCCGTAGCGCTGCATCGAATGCCTCGAACGCATCGCGATGAACCTGTCCCTCCTTCACGTTCTCTGCCATCCGCTTGACGAAGATCCCGCGCCAAGCCACCTGTCGACGCCAGTTATGGAAACCAAACAAGTCTTCGAGGGTCCCATGACGCGTCCCAATCCCCATCATCTTCGTGGAAGCCGCTGCACCATTTGTGAATTCCCAATTCTGCTCCACAGTTTCCCCGTGCGTTCGACCCGCGCCCCACATGTAGTGGAAGGAAAATGGCGAATGACAGAACGGTTTGTGAGGGGGGAGATGGAAATTGGGGATTTTGAACCAAAGTCGCGAGTGTTCCAGGACCAGGTGCATGGCGTCTGGCATTTTCTCCATTCTGGACCAGAAGTATTTGCCGTACTGGCAGGCGATATCGTAGGACAAAATGAGATAAAAAATTATTGCATTGAGGAGGGCCGACAATAAAATGAAATCCATGTTACATTGACTGCCCACATTTTATAATCAGCGCCCCCCCCAAAAAAAAAACGATGTGAAGGGGACGCACCGTTCCCCGAGCTGCAAATCCCCGATGCCGTTGGGCCGCCACATGTTATGCCGCGCGCAAGTTACTCCACCAACGCCTGTCGTACGTAAGCCCTTGACGCGTTTTCTGTTGGCCAGGAACATTGCCTGGAATCCAGAACAGCTAGATATCTCCTCCTCGCTGACGTGGTGGCGGAGAAACTCGGTGTACTTCTCATGATTCACAAAGTAGCCGAACCCGTCGCCAAGGATAGGGTCCTTCGCGGCTGAGGAGACGTTCCGGTTGATTAACCGGAAGTTGCAGTCGGCAGCGAGGAAAAGGAAGTACTTGTACCTATCGCGCCATCAGTAATCATATCTTCAAAAATTGGGTGGCATTACGCACCGCAAGTCTTCAGGCATTGCAGCCCAATTAATCTTGTCCCAGCCGTCCGGGAGGTTTCTTCCGGCGTGTGGACATGCCCGACATGGTAAGGCGAGCTCGCCTTGAGCTGTTCCTCGGACTCCCGAGGGGTCGTGTCCTCTCCCGGCGCGCTTCAGCATAAGCGTCGTGCGATATTGGCGCACAATATGTCGAAAGGCTCTCCGACAATCCTAAAAATGTTCGCGTAAGACACAATAACGGACGACAATGTTAGACACGTACCGGCAGAGGATTCAGCCCATCGTTGTTCGTCAACAGCTCGAGCGACCGCAAGAAATCATGGGCCGAGATCTTTCCCAGGCAATTCATAATCTGGAACAGTCGCACGACACCGAACGTCGCGCACGTCCGTGGATCTCGAGCGGTCGCTGGCCACCACCTGACCCGCATGAGTTGTTGGCGGTGCTCGATATTCCCATCGCACTGGCAGAAGTTGACGTTGACGTAGTGGATCCCGGTCACATCGATGACCACGAAGTGCGTGTGTGCCCTGAGGGGACTATCACAGCTGAAGCCCGGCGGGTGACCGAGCTGAATGACCAAGCCCAGGTCTTTGAGCGACCGCCGCACGAAGAAATTCCCGTTCCATTCCTTTGCATATTTCATTAGTAAGTCCCCTCCTCGAGAACGATGAGCACACACCTGAATCCAATGGGTTGGGAGGACGGCGTGGCGCGCCACGATGCATTTTTTACAAAATAATCCCGGCCCGTAGCACGTCTGCTGAGCGCATCTGTACGTCGGATCCGCCTCACCGCAGCCACCGCATTTGGAATGAATGGCTGGGTAGCCACGGCCCTCGAGGCGCAGCATTTCATCTAGATACTCGTCCTGGTGGCCTGCCCATGTTAGCATAGGGTGGTCCTACATGATAATAAAGTGAGGTCAGAACCAATATTCACACTAGTAAGCGGGAGACGCACCGAGTTTTCGTATACTTTTCTCTTCGACTTCAAAAGAATTCCATTATCGTCATCTTCTTGGACTTCCGCTACTAGAGCAGGGTCGCCGAGGTCATAACCGTGGTCCCAGCTCTCGACAGCAGCGTTCGTGAGGACGTCCTCATGTACGTAGTCCGGGGCCCTAGGCATAACATTGAGGGGATGTGCGTGCGCTGTAGCACTGCGGCCATTCGCCGAAACAGACACGACCTGAGCGAAGTGCGGCTGGTGGGTGTGCATTTGAGGTGGGGGAGGTCGCTCGCCGCCGCGCCGCCCCTTTGCCTTTGCCTTGCTGGCCATCTTGAGGTGGTGGTGTCAAGCCGAAGGAAGGCGGCCATCCGAAAAAGGCAGGCCAACCGACCGCAATGCAATGCGGTCGGACGTGACCAGCATACTTAGTAGCCGGGCAGCCACGACTTGGTTTAATTAACAACTTGAAAAAATCATTACTTCAAATACTTAACAACTTCAAAAATCACGCTTCCCAACACAGCGCACCAAGCAGAATGTATTCAGAAATCATGAACAAAATCTAAACTACGGCGAGGACCCTCCCAGCTGTATGAGACCTGGCTCTTGTCGTCCTGGTCGGGGTAGTCTGCCGCCACGCTTTCCGCCTCCCCCTCGTCGATTTTGGGCGCCTGGTGAATCGTGCGTGCAGTTGCAATTTGGGTGGGGGCAAGTCCATTCTTTCTCGAGCCGCAGGCGAATACAGACATAGCAGTAGCTATGTCCGCATTTGTTGCTGTCGAGTGCCGTCAACACAAACACGCGAGTAAATTTTAAACAAAGACCACGTACACACAGGGTGTGACTTCACGCACTCGCAAATAATGCATTTGTGACGGGCAGTAGCAGCGTCGGCGCGGGGCTCCTGGTGCGCTTGCCGTACGTGTACCGGATCCATGTTTTCGCCTTGGACGGGAGCTCAGCGGCCTGGGGCAGAAGGCGCGTCTCCCTCCTGATTGTCGATGGAGGGCCGCTGAAGATCTGGCGTTTACATGGGGAGACGAGGCTGCAAGGAGTTGGCTGAGTTTTAAATTCCCAGGGAAGACTAACCCTTTTTGCTTCCCTCCTTCAGCGCGAACTGGCCCTCTGCAGCATGAAAAGGAGAAGAAGACCCCATCAGAAACCCTGCGTTTTGGGACGCCAGAGAAAAACAAGTACGCACTTGGCAAAAAAAGAGTCGGCCACGGTTGTCGAACGTCTAAACTCTTCGGTTGGGGCAAGGCAGGCCGGCGTGCCCAAGCTGTACCCCAAGCCCTCGCATGCTGATGGCAAGGAGCGAGCGCGTGCCCTCGCATAAAGCATCCCTGGCACCCGGCAAACGCACACGAGGTGCATTTGTAGCCCGCGCACCCGCACCGGCAATTTCCCCGGCGGCTTGTCCCCAAGTGAGTCTACAAGTGCATCGCGTTAACGTTAACCTCGGATTTCGGGCGCTGCAACCATCATCTTACCTGCTGCAGTTCTCTATCCATTCTGGTGACAAGTGGCAATTTACTTGGTCAGATTCGCACTTGGAGCCAAGAGGAAATCGCTTAGAGAAGCACATGATTAGCGCCATGTTCCACTGATTCATCATCCCCTCCACCACGCGCACGTTTCACACGCAAGGCCCCACGCACACGGCTCCGTTCCCCAACCGAACCCTGGATGAATAGACGTGCCGTGATGGCGTAAAACTTGTGACGTTTGTCGATCTGCAGCGCAACTTCGACATTCTCCGAGGCATGTGTAGAGGAAACCGATTTCAAAAGGTGGCACCGCTGTAGGTAAATGCATTCTTTGTAGCGGGCAAGAAACTCTCGCAAGGCGTCATTTGACGTCAATATATTTTGCCTGTAAGAAGAATTTTAAACATCGATGTCTGAGAACCTCAAGAGAAGATGCTTGCAAACACCAACTTACCTGAAGTGAGCGGCATACCTGCGTAACTCGCGCAGGCGGGCGCGGATCTCGCAGATCTCGCGGACACGCACCTCACGAGCGCGGATCTCCCTGGCGCTTTCTGGAAGGTTGAGTGAGCCGATGGTAGGGACGGCGGTCGTGCAGGAACTCACTCACGAGGGGACCGTGACGTGCAAGAGACCTCGGCGACCCGTGGCGCACTCCCCTCCGCGACTTCACGGAATGAAGAAAGAGGAAGCGAAGAAAGCGTAATGGCATGCCGTAAGTGGTCGGCAGTGGCGGTCCGGGACTGCCGAGAGGACAAAAAAAATTCCTGCTCGTAGCATTAGCCCAACCGCGAGCCCGGAATAATTTTTCTCAGATGCATACAACCAATAAATACTCTATTGAGCAAAAAAATCGGTGTCGGTCGCTTTGTGGAGCAAGGTATTGTGCGAATTGTTCCAATGTGTCTCCCCAAGCCACCTATCCAAGAGTTCGGAGGGAGATTGGACCGTCTACCGACCGCTGGGGGGCCCAAATCATTAGCAATAAGGGAAAGGGGAAGTATGCGCACCCTCTGAAAAAGAATTGACTCAGAACCATAAAAATACGGAACACAGAGGGCTCGCCCAATGTTTCAAAAGTTTGGGTCTCGTCAAAAACTTGAGTTTTGAAAGAATCTGCCCAATTCTTCTGGATTCAAGGTATTATATACCGAAGAGTGATCGGAAATTTTGGACGTCAAAAGATCTGGCGAAACTCCAGCGAGTCTACCACCCTGTGGCTGCCGAGGTGCCAAAGAATATAAAAGGAGATTTCCCTATGATTCAACGTGGGCGTTTTGCAGCTTCAAACGCGGGGATGACGCGATACTACCAAATAGGGTCCCCCGGAGACATTAAATATGAGTGTGGACCAGGAAACCGAGACGATTGACCACTGACCTAATTTGACAACAAGTTGCTCCAGTTCAGGCCACAGACATGCGTCTAGAGCGAGGAAATCTCGATTTGAGGTCGCGATGAGCCGAAGAATGGTGCCCGGAGGATCCGAGGAATGCAAGAGGCTGGCAGAGCGTCGAATGAGTGAGCGCGACTTGAGAGTGATTAGTCCAAGTATGGTAATTGTCACTCGAGTAATGAGGCTGACACACACCATTTCTCTTCAGCCGACCTGAGTTCTGGGTCGCTTTTCATTCTGAAAAAGGCCGGGATGGGCTCTATATGCGTTCCATGGCTCCAGAAACTCTCATGTATTTGAAAAGCAGAAAATATTACAGGTATGACGACCAAAAAGTTCTCCGCAGGGACGACAATACCAGCATAGTTCTTTCTTGACGACGCCAGTCGCGCTTTCACGCGGGTGCGGATGAAGAAAATTGCCTAGCCACAAGCTACAACACGCCGGATAGTAAGACAAAGGGATTTACGAGCCGAGGCAGGACACACTAAGCTCGGCGTTCAAGCGCATGTTCTCACGAAGGAATTTGGGTGTTCGTGTCGCGCGGCGGAGATACGGAAAGCCGCCAGGAGGGTCGGAGAAGTTGCCCTGCATTATTTGCTTGTGACTGACTGTGACGAACTCGAGACATCAAGGAGACTCTTCTCGCCATCTCCCTTCCCTCGCTTGATCAGTCGTCCTACCCAGTTACATTGATGCCGCCCCAGCTCATGTCAACCAACATGACGGTCGAGGAAATGATCCCCGACACGCTCAATCCCGCCCACGACCCCAGATTCTGGTGCTTGCCGCCGGTGCGAGATGAGCCAAGCGAGCATCGGCACGAGGGGTATCGTATGTACCTCGTTAGCCAAGGGAGGGCGGTGGGCGTCTGGTACAATTGGTATGCTGCATTTTTTGTATCCTCTCGGAGATGATGAGCAGAAAGCCGCGCAGGACATTGGTGAAGGCCATGGTGAGCGGCTATCCTTCCGGCGCACAGCGAGGCCACAACACAATGGAAGGGTGTGTTGCCGAGTGGCAACAGCACTGCGTCCTTGGCGTCCACCCTCATCCACCGAGGCCGAGCACGACAGACCCTGTGCCCGCCCCGATTGCGCAGCCGTCCACACAGTCGGCCCAACCGGTTATATCGCCCACCAAGTTGCGGGGAACGCCAGGCACGCCCAAGTCAAGAGGGCGTGTGGCCAAACCCGAACTTCAGGCACAACTGTAAGATAGAATTTAGTTAAGTACAATATGCCAACTGATCTGGCGTACTTTACGCAAAGGTACTGTTTGCCCGACTTGTCGACCTTATCTTTGTCGCCCAAGGACGACGACGACACGTCAGTCTCAAGCGTCTCGAGCTTGAACGCCACAAGCTGGGACGATGTCCCCGAGGTTGCGCGATATTTTGCCCTCTGGGGTGGGCGCATCGTCTATACAGACCGGTAAGTGACTCAGATTCTGACGGCTTCGATTTTTGTGTTCATTTGATTCACTTGAAAGAGTGGCTACGCGAGGCTGGCATTCCTGAGGGCGGAGGCTGAAGGGAGCAAGCCCCGCATCTTGTCGACCGCGAACTATGACGAGGCACAAGCTTTCTCCGAGTCGGTATATTGGCTGTAAAATATATGATGTACATTTTGGGCACTGCAAAAGGAAAAAAAAAAAAAGTTTTCTTGGTAGTTTTCCGACCTGGGGAAAGAGGCGAGTGATCAAGGGACATCAGGAAATGATACGATGCAAGGGTGGAATACTCACGTAAAAAATAAAAACTGGTCAACAATCTCGCTACCCAATCGCTACCACCTACTCAGTCGACAACGCAAAAATGTCCCAACCACTGCCTCAGAACCCAGCGTCCCAGACGCGCGTCCCAACGCCGACCCCGCGCCAAGACGATAACCCAGACGCGCCGCGTTCCCCGCCCTCCGAGCAGACGGAACCCCCTCCTCCCTCCCCGAGCCCAGATGCGCTGGGTTCCTCGCCTCCAGAGGGGCAGACGGAACTCCCTCCTCCTCAATCTGCTCTCGTTACCACCCTCAAGGCGAAACCTCCCCGTCATCAGAAGGGGGCGCCCAAGGGGCGCCCTGGGAAACTGTCCTGGGTCCACGGGACCAAAAAAAAATTCTTCGAGCGGCGTAAGGAAGACTGGCTCCGGGAGTCGGAGCAAAAACGCGCCAGCGCGTTCTACACGAAAATGGCGAAGTTGTTCATCAAGAAATATGGCCGCGACATCCTGGACGACCAAGACCTTGCGGAGGACGTCGCGGACCCGCCTGATGAGGCGGCGAATGAGGTCGTGCACGAAGTCCTCACCGACGAGGAGCAGACATTCCGTGCGGACCACCTGAAAACTTTGCGAAGCGTAAGGATTTTTTCTTCTCCAATAAATTAATTTGCGACTGACCGTTCTTGCAGCGGATTGGGGCGTGGTACAGGGCCGAATACGGCGCGCTGCTGAAGACCAACAAGGAGGCGTTCAAGGAGTTGTTCACGGCGCCTTGGATAGCGCGCCGCTGAAGCCTCAGCACGGGCGCATGAACCACTTCTACTCCCGGAAATTCTACGACACGCGCATCAAGCCGCACGTGGACGTCTGCATGGAGAGCCTGAGAAGGCGCGCCGAGTTGGCGGGGGAAGAAGAGCCCAAACTCATCGACGTAGTGGCGAAAGTGACAGCAGAGAGGTGGGAATTGGAGACCCCCGAGTTCCAGCGGGAATGCGAGCTCGCGAAGGAGCGCGAGCACGAGCAGGCAGTGACGGCGTGGCAGACCTCGATGGCCGACAGTCCCTCGAGGACTCCAGAGGAAATTGCGTCGTAAGTCGTTGGGTTGACGCGGTCCTTTTGGATGTTGACGATTTGATGCCAGCACACTTGAGAATGCCGCGTACTATCTGCAGCCCTTCGTCGACGCGATCCAAGCACGCTTCGGCATGTGCGCCACGGTCTTGTTGGCTGGCCCGATCGGGATTCGAGGAGGGCGAATCGGTGTGCAGAGGTAAGATGAAAGCTGTTAAGGATCTTTACGGCACAAACTCACCCACGATTCGACGTGCAGTGTACACGCTGGAACAACGAAGGGACTTTCATCGGTAAACTGGCCAACTTTCGACTGGGCGGGCTTTAAAAAAGTCGAAAATATTATGATTACATTTGCGAGGGAGTGCTTTTGTACGTATGGTTTTTCATTACAAGCTAAACAACATCTAGCAGCGTAATCTCCGCAGCGGACGCGGAATGTCAAGCGCGAGCGGTGGCATCACCCAACGAAGAGGACGCAGAATCCAGCGAGGGAGCAGCGCCGGCCGTCTCAAGATCGGGGAGTGCGGGGAATGGTAGCAACGGCTCGGTGCCGGCATGCCTGCAAGTGCCGCAAGTCCAGGGCCAGCTGGTGGTGCCAGCGACGGAGGCTTCTGCATCGACGCCTGCACCGGCAGATGTCCAAATGGGGAATGGGGACAACGGCGGGGAAGGGGGTGACAGCGAGGAGGGTGGTGTACGCGAGGGGGGCGGGAGGGAAAACATCGAGCCATACGACAAGCATTGGCAGCGCGACGACCGCACCAACTGGACTCCCGAACTGGGGCGTGCCCATCTTGCATTCGAGATAGGGAGGAAGTGGGGGCTGGAGTGGGCGGTCTGCGTCCAGAAATTCTTCGATTTTGAAGCCGGTTGGGGGTTCGTCGACGAGGGAGCGCGGCTGGGGAGGGATGGCCGCCCTCCCCAGGTGAACGGGTGGTTGTCGAGGGGGAGGAGATGGACATTGCCACCGACTCTGGGAGAGGATCTCGGGACGCGGGAGACAGCCAATTGTGGATAGGTCTGTGGTGGAGCTGGTGGAAGAGCCTGCAGCCCAGGGAGCGCTCGATAGAGAGTAACGGGGAGCTGTCCCGTCCTGAGCTCGCGGACTGGAGCGAGATGGCGGAGCTGCACGGGAAGAATGGCCTTTTGCAAGTGATGGCGTCGTTGGTGTGGTGGGGCGAGATCGCGCAGAAGAGGGACTCAGGCGCGCAAGCAGAGTGGCTCGCGGCGGTGAGCGATGTAACGTGGGTGCTGGAAAAAGTCCTGGCGTCAGGGGAGATCGCGAGGTAAGTTTCTCAACGCCATTCGAAAAAACAGATACTCACCAAGAGCAAAAAAAAAACCAATCAAGCCATGACCCCGACCTCGATATCGACACACCGACGGACGCCGACGAAGCCCCGGGAGAAAAGAGAAAGCGTAGAGGGAGTGGGGGCGCTGGTAGAAAGTAAGTCCAAAGTGAAATAAAAGCCCTCCGTCACTCACAAAAAAAAAAGGAAAACTGCTGGGAAAGAGAAGGCAGGCGACCTCGACGCGCCACCAAAGAAAAGGCAGCGGAAGGCGACGGAAACGGACGCCCCGGTCCCACGGCGCGCCACTAGGCTTCAGGCAGGTTCGCAGGATGCCGCGGGTAATCGACGGAGCTCGAGAAAGAAATCTGAGTAAGTGACGTGAATAAATGTCAAGGGTTAATTGTTAATGTGGAAACCTACAGCGTGAACGAAGGCGGGGCGAAAGGGGGAGGGAAGAAGGCCGAAAGGCCAAAACCGAAGCCTGCGTACAAAGGGAGGAGGTAGTGGGCGACTTCTTGCTTGTAAAAACGGGGCGTGCACGGCCCTTCGAAGAATATTAAGTATTGAGTTGGCCGAGAACAATCGCTGCAAGCAAGGGCATCAGTGACGAGGGTGTACTGAGTTAAGAGGAGTGTCCTACGCTATCCTGAATGCGTAGGGCCAGCCGAGATATGGACTTGACGAGATTTACACGACTTGTGCGCGGCGAAGGAGAGATGTGGCTGTGCTGAGAGCACAGCCAACGTCTAGACCGGTCCATTTCCGGCTCGCGAGCCGCAATCGGGAAAAGTCGGAGCATGGAAAGCGTTTCCGACAAGCGCCCGAGGATAAGCGCTTGGTTACTATGCCAAGTTGTGATCAGGTGCGTTCGGTGCATTCGGAGGAAGCGCTTGTGGAAGCGCCCGGTAGGTTTTGGTGACGGAAATTTTGCCAGCCCAACATTTGAGAGAGAGAAAGAAAGGAATTGGATTAGAAATAAATACAAACCATTAAATTAGTAGGAAGAACCAAGGAACCAAGGGCTACAATTGACACCAGGAAATTCAAGCTGAGTAAAAGGGAAGGAGGAGGCGACAGGAAGTGATGGCGTAGATTAAAGTCAAGATCTGTGGTTAATTAGAAGAAAAGCAATGCAAGAGAACCGCCCCCAAAATGGGTGCACAAACTGGAGATCGGGGAATGCCGAGAATATAAACAAAGGCCAACAAGAGAGTAGCCGTTGTCGGGAAATACCGAGGAAGTGAGGGAGGCGAGAACTATAAACACGTACCAATAAAAGAGCGGCTACGGTAGGGGAACAGCCGGAGAGGTGATCTGCGGGGAGGGAACAGCCACAAGCCGCCAAAACAATATTGATGGGCGAAAGGGGATGGTGTTGTGGAACAAAATTGATATCATCTAAAAATAAACCGATCCTACCGAAAAGGAACGATTGAATGACCATCAATCAGATCAAAAAAAAAATAAAGAAGCTTAATTGGGATACACCAAAAGGGGTGAAATCCGGGGATTTTGCCGGCCGGAATATTAATTTTTCGCCCAAATAGGCAGCAACGAGACATCTATGGCAGCATTGCATTGTCCCTATAACTGGCCTTACGGCCACGGCCCATGAATATTGCAATATCGCATAGGGCCACGGCCTGCTGTATTGCCTTAAGGGTACAGTCCCTACATCCTGGAGAATCTGAAGCCCAAGCCTGCCCGAGCCAAGCCCGAGCCTGGGCAATCAGGCCAAGCCGGGCCCTGCAAATCACTAACTGTAGCATGGTCATAGGCCATATTTGGTAGCTTATTCAGCATTCTGTGGTTCTCACAGCCACTTTAGCTTAGTAATGAGATTCTATCTTAACCGCACACTATGCCAAGCTGAAGCTCGACTGAGCCAGAGTGTCTGTGCGACACCTAGAACACTCTTGCCAGCTGAGCATCCATATCTGCTCACCTCTCTAGGTTACATGAGCCCTGCCCAGGGTCGCATAGCCCCTTTATCCATGGTTACAGGATCTCTAGAGTTCCGGGTCAAGCACTCCCAGCACGCACTCAATACCCACATGCACGGCCCAACTTGGTTTGATGTGAGAAGCTCCCCTGCATTGACACTGGGTCATCACATATATCAAGATGGGCATAGGTGCGTTGTAAAGTTATGTTATTAACTCACTGCTGACCTGTTCAATTCTTCAGAGCGGCACTGAAGCCCGATTTATGTATGCCCCAGGTGCACTGGAAAACTCGCAGCCTCGCTCAATTATTTTTTCTATTGTGCAGTACTTCAATACTGGACCCAATGCTGCTATAATCACACTTGTGCAGCAGGGTTTGGGACGGCTCCTGGGCACAGCCCACTGGTGCTTGAGTGAAAAAACCAGCACCTACAGCGCACCATGCATTTCCTGGGTTGCAGCATGCCTGGGCATGCACCAGCGTTCATCCAGTTCATGGTCTGCATTCCTGCCACCTGGATGCCATGAGTTGCCACAACTCAGCATCACAGATATCCGTTTTCAGATTCTACTACATTCCATTTTGGGGATATCCTGTCATTCGGCTATCACATTGGGTTTTTCCTCTTGCTTTCACCCTCCTGCTGTGAGCCCTGTCGGTTCATCTCCCCTGAGAGGTTGTGGACCCTCTCCACCAAGAATGCCAAAGGGGCCACATTGATGTGCGGAATGTGCCATTTTTCCTCACAAGAAGTGGACATTCATTGGGAATGTGCACTGTTTGATGAGAATGTGCGCACCGGAATAGTTTTGTTTATCCCGGTGGCCATGGTGGATTGGTCCTGCGCAGTTGTTAGAGAAAGGCCGCTACATGTGGGAGTAGGCTGCCGGTTGACGGTTGCCAAGCCACGAATGTACACATTTTATAAACCGCACCACAACCGTTGATACAAAATGGATTCAAAATGTCTACGTGTGAAGACACCTGGCTTGAATCGAGAAGGTGAACAGTGATGTGTTCAATTTAACAACCTTTGATGACAGGCTTACAATTATTCAGGAACCTAAGGTTGCATGGTTGAGTGGTTATTCATGCACCTTGGTCTCTGGGTAAACAAGAGATTGCTGGGCCATGATTTTGCAAGGGTTTGAACTCCGCCCAAGCAACAAAACCCTTATTTTGGAGGTTTAGTGGGTATCACCGTGATGGGACACGGTTGAGTCCCACACTGTTTGGCATTTGCTGTTTGTGCATAAACACATTCCTTCCATTGGTTCTGAAGTCATATTTGTCTCTCAAACATTTATGGATCACCTCATGGTGACTGAACAACCAAAAAAAGAAAGAAAGAAAAAAAAACTGTTTTCAGCCATATGTCCATATGTCTCAGGACCTTTGCACACAAGATCACTTCTAAATGTTGATATGTGAGATATATCTCGGATATATAAACGGCGGCGCTCTCTAAACTCGTCCAACAAACTCCCCAACCAAAACCAAAAACATCCATGCAGTTGAAACCTGCCGCAATCGCCACCTTTGCCCTCGCGTTTGTGACGCAGGGAGCAACCCTCATCCCCGAATGCTAGACAGAGTAATGTTGTCTACCGGAGGGTTATCCCTGCCAAGCTCTCGTCGTTGGTCTCACTCTCATCGAGTGCTGCCTCCCCTTGAGATGCATTTGCGCTTCTCCTGATATCGGGGGCGTATCCCGCTGTTTCGTCCTTCGTCTACACCGAACTATAATATCATTTACGTGTGGTGTTGCAGAAATGTACTGCTACTCCGCAGTAAAGAGAAATAATGTTCTCGGGCGCTCTCCGGGCAGCTTGAGTTAGCTGAACAAGTGGGTGAATGGAAGTTGAAGATAATCCGAAACGCATCGCGATTCGGACGTATAAAGTTAGTTCGATTCTCTCACACATGGCTCAATGGCAGATCAATATCCCTAGAAATATATGCATGGTCGCTTTACGCGCAAGTCTGAGAATAGACACGGTCCAAGAGCTAAGATTTTTTTTTCTTTCACCGTTAGACCAGATGTGTGAAAAGATATTTATCAAGAACACAGAAGCCTCATGAATACAACACACACTGCGTACAGAACACTACTCAGTGCGTACCGTAGTTGAATGTGGACGCGCTCAGGCGATATATCATCAGGATGAACTCATGCAACCGGGGTAATCTTGCAAGTGAACGGTTTCGGTAGACTGTCCCAGTAATGAGTAGATTCAGGGTCAAGGAAATCCACGTACCTCACGATCCCACTCTCGTACTCAACGTCAACGGGGACAGGAACACCATTGGGATCCACAGCGTCACTGAATACACATGTTGCAAGCATAGTGGCCATGGCGATGAACAAGCTGGCCTCAGCAAAATGCGATCCGGGACAGACTCTAGAATGGCTTCGTTAACAACTTGAACTCGCGGGTAATATCAGTTCAAGTGACGTACCGTCGGCCAAAGCCCCAAATCGCACTTCCAAACCTCTCACAGGCAGCTCCATCATCAAGGAAGCGCTCTGGTTTAAAGGCCAAAGGCTCGGGAAAAACCCGAGGATTGTGGAGCATTGACCTAGATTTCTTTCAGCTTTGAGCGCAGGTTTCAAGGATCACTGACCACATGTTCGTCGCCATAATGGTTCCCTTTGGAATGACATAGTCCCTGTACCTATCCGACTGGCGACTCATGTGGAATCCTGGTGGGTGGCGTCAGATGCGTGTGCCATACATAGTAGAGTGCCTACGTACCTAGTGGACCACTTCCGTTCCAGCGAAGTACCTCCCGGAAGATACAGTCCACGAAAGGAAGATTATTGCGATCGCTGAGGGTCGGCATGATTCCCTTGCCCACGATGCCTTGGATCTCCTCGCGTCCTCGTTTCTGGACATTTGGAAAGAGCGCCATTGTCAGAATGAACGAGAGAAGATTGCCCGCGGTCTGGAAAGTAAGTCAGCGCAGGACATGAGCTGACAGGGTCATACTGCTTCTGAACCACCTGTTCGAGTATGAGCCTCCCCGATTCATTTTTAATGAACTGTACTCACCGCCGACCATGGATGCCGCTGCCCACGAGATCACGTCGGTCACATGAGGTGAAAGTGCGACGCCTGAGCTGCCTTCCGAAAGTACCGAGTCGATGAAGTTGGGCTTGTTGGATGAAAGGGCGTTCTACACAGAAAGGAGCATGATTGAGCTGTTGAAAGCATACATAGCGCGTAAACTTACTTGATGATCCGTGGCCCACTTGTAGTCGCCCACGACGCCCTCCATAATAATGCCTCGCCATTCGGTGGCTTGTCGCTTGAAATCCATCAGAGGCAGCCATTGAGGTAGATACTTGACTAGGAATTCCGTGAGCGACGAGGCCTATCGAAATGAAATGTATTCTCAACGTAATGGAATGACATCAACCAGCCAGATGCCACCAGCTCGCGTCACCTCGGATAGGACGTGCATCGACTTTTGAACCCATCTCAATTTCGGATCGTCTCGGCCCTGGGGTGGATACCCATAAGTTGTCTTGTAGATGACGGTGCCAACATATCTAGTTACTTCTTCACCATAGATCTGATCACGAAGGAGATTGTTGAATACTCACTGCCGGATGGTATCGGCGAAATCGAGGTCCTTGGATAGCAACTGCATGCTCATGACCTGAGAGTCGAGCTCAAAAACTGGCCAGAAATTGCTAATCGAGGCCGGAGAATATCCTTTGTGCAGAAGTTTGCGTATCTCGTTGAATCTTGACGAAAGAGGCGCAGACAAGAGTCCGAGATTCAGGCCAACCCTAGCGGAGAAGTGAGCGACATGGATCTGGAATAGAGGTGACATACAGCTCCCCTGCCATAGTCTGAATGATAGTTTGAGGACTTAATGCGCGCCACAGAACTCGAAAACTTACCAAGTGCGGTCTAGTGGAGTATATGGCCGAGCGCTTGTTGAGAAGATCATGGGCGACTTCATATGTGTCCAAAATCATGAAGTGCTGGCCCAAAAGGCTGAGATACACGAGGTCGCCTATTAACCCATATAAGGGGTTTCAAACTTCAGCTGAACCAAGCACGAACCGTATTTCTCGCTCCATTTTGCATATGTCAACCACTCTCGCTCCCTAGGCATCTGAAGAGCATTCCCGAGTAGGAATACTCCTTTTGGTCCTGGTGGGAGTTGGTCTCGGTTTCGTCGACGACGTCCAAGTAAGAATAGCAGAATAACTAGGACTGGAATCGCGGGATAGAGAAGCCCGTCATGTAGTAGGTTGAGTGCCTCTTGCATTCTTCCGGCGTCGAACAAGAGCCGGACGTTGGGGTTACAAAAGTTATACAGACGAGTGTGGGACAAAAACAACCAAATCATCCGCTGTGCACAGACGTGATCTCCGTCGATCGATGAAACCTATAGTGACCGGAGACTCCGGGACGCAACGACAGCGAGACCCCGTCTCCAGTATTGCTTCCGATCTGTCAAATAATTTAGTTCCATGGGATTGGCTTCCACAAGAATCTGATCGATTCTGTCTGCTTCCCTGGGGCTGATCCTTCCACGCCGGGCCTAGGGGCTACAGCGGTATCAGAATTATTCTCTTGAGAAACCCCGCTTCCAAGGGACACCCCTGGAAACCCCACCCCAAAAAATAATGTTACTTAGAAACCCAGATTCTCAGGGTTTCTCGCCGGCGGGTGTCCGGAAAGACCGCCGGCGTTGTTGATGAACACGATCACATGACTCTCATTGATTTGTATTAGCGGTCGTTGGATCGTTCACAAGATAGAATTTGTTGCAACAGTTCAACATGAATTGAAATGCGAACATTATGTCCCTCCTTCCGATGGGGAGGATGAGTGTAGAGGGAAGCAAGGGGGGATTGGGATTAAAATATCGGATATAGGGAGGGGGAGGGGGAGGGGGGGGTCCAGGTCAGGCTGAAAAAACTTTTCAGTACATAAAGTTTAGAAGCTCAAAATGGCTAATAGAGTATGAGAGAGGTGTTAGTTAGTTGTAAGAAGACATAGATGTGTCCAGGGAGTGTATAGAGAAGATTTATCACTCTGAACCCACACCTTCCATGATCTAAGCCAGAGTGAAGCCAAGTGTTGTTGATTCTTGGGTCAGAAATCATTGAGCTGTTGGAGTGCAGAGTGTTCAAATTTATCACAGACACTCATTAGATGGTAGTAAAAAGCATGATTAACTCTAAGGAGGTGGTTGGAGGTGAGTTGAAGAGCAGCGGCTGAATGCGGAAAAAGCGGCCCGGCCTAGAGGTGGGAAACTCTTTCCCTATAAGGCAGGGGAGGGGGGTCAGCTTGGGGTCGAAAAAAACTTTTCAACCCTATATCCGATTTTCGAATCCCGACTTCCCCTTGGAGGGAAGGGATGTGAAAAGCAACCAGTGAGTTCAAGTTCAGAAGAGACACAAGGACCGACTAAGAACCAACGAGAAGCCAACAAAAAGTGGCATTCCACAAATTCAACACAACATTCGGACAGACGAGCCTCCGAGGTGAAGCGACGGAGCTAGTGGCGTGACCGACATGCCAAGGGTGTCAAAAAACCGTGAGACAATTCCGGAATGGCCTTAGAATCATTCAAGACTCAGTGACTGAGCCTCAATAAAAATTTACAAACCGCTAAATGGTATTTAGAATTTTGGTCGAGCCTCTTCGAGTTGAACTACGTTTAACGTTGTATTGGCGCAGGTGTCAAAGCGTGATCGCCGATCCGGATGTCCGGCTAACATCGGAGGGGTTCCTCAATAGTAATTTCAAGGGGATGCCCAAAAGGGTGGGGTTTCCCTTGGAAGCGGGGTTTCTGAATATAATAATCCGCGGTATCAGGCTCTGATGAATTATGATGATGGAGTCTGCAGGTGTCTGCAGTATTGGCTTCTAACTAGATACTGGATCTGTCACTCTGGGCACCTGTCCTGAGTGTCTCTTGCATTCTTCTGGGGTCGACGCACAAAGAACCGGCAGTTGTCCAACGTTGGGGTCATATAGACGTAACGCACGAGATGGTTGCAAAACACACGCAGTGGGAGAAATACAACTGCGGTATCTCTGAGTCCTGACTAAATTATGCACGGACGTGATTGATCTCCGTCGTCGATGAAACCTGCGCCAAAGACCAGTTGCCAACGGGATATTATATTATTGGGTGAACGAAGCCCGGACACAATGGCAGCAAAACCCTGCCTACTACCGTTGGTGCTGTGCAGAAATTTTCAGAGGTTTCTAATATACAAATTCACTTTAGATGATTTTTTTCACTTTCCGGTGAGTCGTTCCTGACACAGACACCTAGCCGTTTATGGAATCTCGGCCGAAACCTCAAAACGGAGTCCCCGTCTCCACTCTCGATCTGTCAAATAATTATCTGATCCGTTCTGAGTGATTTGCCGGGGCTGAACCTTCCACGTCGGAACTTCTCCGATGAATCATGAATGATGATGGAGTAAGTAGTATCGACTTCTAACTAGATGCTTGATAGACTGGCTCCGTCACTCCGGGGCAGTGAGAGCACCTGTCCATTAGCAGACCAGATCTTCTCTAAACGAAGCAGATCATCGACAGCTGCTAAGACGGTCTCCCTCCAGGTGATGTATGAGTCGGAAGCTATGTCGAATACACCAGACAGATGTTTATGGTCCAATGGAAGGGTGTAGCGAGCTCTCAATGGGGCTTTCGCGTCGCTGCTCATTCGACCAGTCAATTCTGGGCGTTCCTGTGCAATTGTGACCAGAGCGGATTGCCACGAAGACTCATAGGGAGACAGCAGGGGCCATCGACGTCTGCCAATGTATGTGGCGGGAACGCGAAGAACGCTGATATGAGCCTTGGCTACGTCACGTACATCGACTCCACCTACGGTCGGGGAGAAGATGTCGTTTTCCGGTCGCAACAAGGCGGCAATGTATGCATTTGTTGACAAGCCTCGATAGTCGGAATTGACTAGAATCTGTTCGAACCCTGGTGCAAATGGGCCAAAGAACGGACCCGGAGAGACTGTGCAGAACACGGTATGAGTTCAAGTCTGGAGGATCATGTGATAGCATGGCACCGATTGAGACATTCATCCAAGGGTGAGCATCTGCGAAGGCAAGTACTGCTTGATCACCGGCCGCCTTCTCAGCACAGTACAGGATCCATGCATTGTTACCTGCATCGGTAGTGGACAGTTTGTGGAAGTCTGGACGGAGGTGTTTGATAGTAAATGACTTGACGTGACGGTCTTGCTTACCCTCTGCTCCGAATGGCCCCGTGGGTGGAAATGAGGCCAGCGAACTCGTCACAACTACGTTGCGCACACCAGCGGAATCTGCCTGTTTGAGTACATTAAGAGATCCGTTCACAGTAGCCTGTCATGCAATTTGAGCATGCCGGAACGCACATGGACGGACGGCCGCGTACATTTCGTGCATGGCTCTCCCGCCCTGGAATCGCGGCAGCAGTGTGAAATACTGCATGAACCCCTGTGGACAAGGATTATCAAAGCATCATAAACATCGCGAGTGAAATACCTCGGAAGAGGCTCTCAAAATTACCACTAGCCACTTCAGGAATGGCGACGGCCTCGAACTTGGAATATTTTGCGAAGGCGGTCTTGACAAGTTCCATTTTTATTCCACGAGTAGTGCTGTTTAACACAATTAAGCAATTTTTAAGCAAGAGTGTCGCACTCACCCTTTGACTGAATGGCCCGCCTCAAGAAGCAAATATGCGATCCAACTGCCCAGGAATCCCGAGGCTCCAGTTACCTAGAGATGGAATGAGGACGACTTCAAGGGTGTGTGAGATTTCTGGTGCGTACAACGTAGACTTGCTCTGCGGCCATAGACTTCAGACACGGGATGAGAAGCTTGAGGGGAAGATTATGGTAGGATGTGAGTTTGAATTCTAGATTCAAATTGGATCATGGGCGCATCGCTTAGCTATTCCCCGGGAGCAATCAATGAAGTTGATGGGCTCGACAGCTGACCACCACGGCAGTACCTCCGATACTGTTATTCCAGAGATCCTGGGACAGTCGCTCAATGCGATAGTCCTTCCGAAAGTTATTTTCAAATAAATTTCACCCTGAAAATCAAGTTGTTTACACGGAAACATAGCTAAACTGACAATTCCTTGAAACAATAAAATGTAAATCGCACGGAATATCAATCTGGGGTCCCTAATATAGAAATGCGACACCGAGTGACCGATTATACAAGCTGATCTCTGGTCCCAGAGAGGTCCTGTAAACTATAGTCGTCAAGGGTCGCTTTAGCGATGTGGATCTCCATCCTCTGCACGTCGTCGTTCTGTGGTTGAATGGTGGTGGAACGCTCTCCTGTGCTGGTCCCAAGAGCCAGGTTGCGTCTGAAACGGATGTTGTCGGCTGCCTTCACGTGCCCATTGGTGCTCCGACTCGTTGTTAGCTGGGTCGTAAGATCATTGGCTATGAGTCCGAACTTGACTTTTCGAAAGACGAGACATGCCATGGCGTTGTTCAGGGCCGCAATGGGGATTGTGAGCATTCCCCGATAGATCGGGCCGATATGTGGGGCAGCAAAAACGCCGATAAGTGCTAGGTTGGCACACAGAGCGACGCTGAAGTAGGAATCAGTGATAAACCAGAATCCCGTACCAGCCACTCACAAATAATAGAGCTGTCCACCGAATAGAAGGTTCCGTGACACGACTGGGAGTGCTCGTAGCGTGAAGAATGTCTTGAGAGCTCCTATGGTGGAACTCTCCATCAGCGTATATGAAATAATACGATACGAGATCGCAATGAAAACAATGCTGTCATTTGCGAAGGACGCGATCCCGGATGCCGCCGTGTAAGTCGCCACGCGTGTGTTGATGCAGGCCTGTGTCGGCCCGATATGTGCACCGCCGATACCCAGAGGTACGGTGACAGAGCATCCGACAACAACAATCCAAAGACCAATGAATGAGACCATAGCCCATCTCCCATTGTTGAATACCGCAAGAACGCGGAATAGGAAGAGCAGCGATGTGAACGACGCTGCCAGGCTACTGCTGATCCCGTTGATGAGTTGCTCGGTTTGGCAGCTGGGGATTTTTTCAACTACATGTAAAATGAGCACCAAGGAGGGGCAAATTCCATAAAAGTACCTACCTGCTGCGAAAACGGCAGCTGTGAAAACGTAGGATAAAGTTGCGATTCTAAGAAACGGAGACAAGTCAGTGTCATACTATGGAGATAATACTGGAGGCAAACCTGGAGATAAAGTAGACAACAGTAGTGTGCCGAATCTTGTGTTTGAAGAGAAGACGATAGTCGGAGTCCATATTCATGCACAGGTCCCAAACAAATGCCTTGATATTATGCAGCGTCAGACTTCTGGGGCGAGAAAAGGTCGCGTAGGACTCACTCCGAGGGTGGCGATAAACACATAACGGCTGACCTGATATTGAGTACCCAAATCTGCGGGGATATAGGCCAGCGGGGTGTTTGGATTCACAAGTTCAGGGGTGGACATTGTGATTGTCGTTGGCGGTGGGGGACAGTTTTAACCGTGCTGTATCCCTCATATAAAGGAATCTGTTCGCATGGGCAAGCGCGGACTCCGGGCGTTGATGATACTTATCCAGACTTCTAGATTTCGATTTCGGTAACCACACAACTTGAAGGTTAAGGTGCCATGCTATCGTGCAGAGTCCGTTTGAGAAATTGGATCTCACGTAACTATGAAGACGACCTATGTGATATACGCACTCTTCTGTACATGTGAACGCGGAATATTTACTACCAGTGGGACATCGTATTCACGGACCGACGTCAGTGACGTCAGCGGGAGAACCCAGCTTTCAATCAGAAATAGATTCATAATTAGCTCTCCACACTTATTTGTCGTCTGAGTAGACAGCTGCATTGCCAGTTCATGTGAGTTTAGATCATGGAAAAGTACCTATATTACTGAGAAAGGTGTGTTTGAGATGCTTCACTTTCGTGATTGCGCTGATAGCGGAGCGCGCCACAGTTGAAGTAGGCTGCGACCCATCGTACGGGTCAAATTCTTGATGGGAAATCTGGATCGCACGACCTCAACTCTGCCGGAGATATTAAAGACAACTGTTGAAGATGAATGAGAGAAAATAGAGTTAGCTGCTCAGCTGAGCTGTGCGCACCACAAGGATCAAATGATGGATTTGGTGGCGAACGGCGTATCTCAATTTCGCTCTATTGATACCGCAAAGTCAAATCGGCTCGTCCAATCTCTATTTCGTAACTCTGGCGGCGGTAACCATCTCTTTGAACCCACAGCCTGCACGCGGATTTCTCTCCGTCACTCTAGTGTGCAATCTTTGAGCTTGAGCTGTTTGTTCTTCACTCAGCGTTCATGTTAAACTCAACAATACAACTCACAAAGTTCAACCGGATGTCGCCATTTGAACGTCGCTGAGCCCCAGGAACATGAAGGAAAATCCATAGATAGAACGGCTGTAAAAAACACGGCGTGGTTGAAAGATGATGCCGATACAGTAACACAGAACTTTCTCATGGAAGACCCCGCTGTCAACTCCCCTTCACACACACACACACACACGCTGTATGGATCGAATTGCCCCTGCTCCACTGCGCTTCATTTTTGCAACATCGGCAACATCGGCAATAGCCTGCCGCTCCAGAGGCGATGGCCGCGATGCAGTCAAGCTTGACAGCTCCCTATTTGGACAAGGCCGGGTTTAAATTTCAAGTCGCGGCAATGATAGATACCGCTGAGGGAAAACCTTCTCATTGGAACCCTGAACACGGCGTTGAATGGGCGGCCTGCTTTCAGATGATGAAACACGGAGGACCTTCTCATTGGAACCCGAACACGGTGTTGGTTAAAATCGGCGTCTCGCTGTCACCTACGACACATGAGGTGCGCACACAAATGATGAAATTCAACTACCCCGTGGCTCACCAGACGATGGCATGGCGCCGCCAAAGGACTCTGGGTGTAATTCTTCGCGCCGTTGTCCGCGGCTTTTGGCGAGACGGAGAGATGTATCAAGATGAAGGAGAAGCCAGCTACGTTACGTTGGAGATTTTGTCAACACTAGGCAGCACCACTGGGATAGACCCCCGGTCACTCGCGCATATGTCTGTCTGCCCAAAATCGCGACTTTGGGTTGATTTACTTTACGAAAATCGGCTCTGGAGGCCGCAAAAAAAAGGTAACCGTGATGTTCCCGCTGAGAGATACTTGATTTTACTTCCGCAGCTACAGCAGCTGTACGATCCCGTCCCAGAGTTATCACATCAGCTTTGGCACGACGAGTTTAAGATAGATTGATTGGTTGCATACCAGGCAGTGACTGCCTGGTATGAATCGAAACACGGTGTTTCGATTTGGCAGTCCACTCCACCGCTACTGACTTGCAAGTGGCATATGTGCGCTGGTGTGAGATCGCGGAATTCATACCCGTATTCCGCAGGCTCGCAAGAGCAGCAGCTGACGGATATTTTGACTCCATCACGTGCCTCCACCCGTTGTGGGTTCCGGAACGAAGCACGTTCCAAATACAACAAGACTCTCAAGATTTTCCGGCAAAGATAACAACCTTAGTATCATTTATGACCCTCCAATGTTCACAAAAGATATATACTTTGAAAGACACCACCTGCACGCTCGTGCCGTGTTCAAGGAATGTAAGGCTCCAACCGTTTTCGTTTGAAAACGGTTTCAAATGGTTATAACCGTTTTTATTTCCGTTTAGTTTGCTGGGGAGCCCAAACGGTTTACAAACCATTTGAAAATGGTTTTAAATGGTTGGAAAAATCAATTACTTGCCGGGAGACATACCAGTGAGAATACTGGAGATTTTTTTGAAGTTCACGGCTTTACTGAAGGGTGTAGAAGTCCTCTCAATCAACCAGTATACTCGTACTAACCCATGGCGCTCAAACTGAGGTATTGTCTTCCAGATATGATGATGTCCCATGTGACTGATTGTCGAATTGATCCGTCGTGTTTTCCCCTTGAATGCAATGTGTCGTCATCGGCATACTCCAAGACTCTTTTATGTCCCCCTCTTCCTCCTATGTACTGCTTACAATTCCAGTGCGCCCTTGTAGTTTCACACTTAGCCTCCAGTTCTTCAGAAACAAACTGCCATTTGAGCGAACTCCTGTGACCATTACCACCACACTCTGCCCCAAGTTCATTATTTTGGTGTGCAATAATTACATGAAGTTTTTCTCAATCCAGTACTGCCTCCCTGCATGTCCATTTCTGCGAGTTCAACAGAACTTTGGTTTTGGGGAAAATGTCTCCCAAAAATACCGTTTGAAACGGTTTTGAAACGGTTTAAAACTGTTTGAATACCGTTTCCATTTGATTTGCTCCGAACTTCAAACGGAAACTAAATGGTTGGAGCCTTAAAGGAATGTGTCCGGAATGGGCATTGTGGTGGGAGAGATAATTGTCCTTGTCTATTAACTTTCTTCCACTATGGCCACAGAAGTTGAATCCTCCATGAAGAATGCCACTGCCACACCGAGGAGGCATGTGAAGGCAAAGAGAAACCAGAACCCAGCAGAACGACCAGAGTAAGCGGTTGCGCCGCCATGGTGTTCCTGAACAGTCGTTTGGATCGAGGTGATAATGGCGACCCCAGTTGCAGAGCCAAGCTCTAGGAAGCAGTTGAATACTGCCCCTACAGTGCCGGCCTCGGATGGCGGCGTGACTGCAAAGATTGCGACACTGGATACACAATGAGAGGTGTTTTGTATGTTCGGACGCGTTCTTACTTTGAAGCGCTGAAAGTTATCGCAACCCCGGTTGTACCAATGAGGAATCCAGGGAACGTAAACCTCCAGTAGTTGTGTTCTGAGTTGGCCAATGGAAGTAGAGCTGTACCGCCGATGGCAAGTGCCAAACCCAGCAGAATATTGTATTTCAGTCGCAATACTTTTTGAAGAACCTCGGCAACGCCAACACATAGAGTCCCCATGAGACAGACAGGCAGGCTGAAACGAGTGAGCTTATTGTCATATGTGATACGTGAAGTAATATCCCACAAATGAACCATGGTGACAATCGAGGACCAGCCGTAGACCTGTTGCCATAGCCAGGCAAACTCGAGATAGATGATACCCCACCAAAAGAAAGGAAGCAGTCCACAAGAAGCCAAAATTCCGAAATTTGAGTAGCGCCACATGTGCGGAGGTCTATGTTCTCATGTTCAGGGTTGAAAGGAGAGATAAACGGATACTCACAGAGCGGCATCAACCGGCACACGAGTCTCCCAAATGAAGAACCCAAATATCAATGCCACTGCCAAAATCAAGCTTGCAATGACCTGAGCTGAACGCCATCCTGAGATTGACCCAGAAGTCACAGCGAACACAAAGAGGATGAGACCGACTATGGAGAGTAAGTGCTTCAATACAACCTGGAGACCAGAGAGTCACGTAACTTGTAAGCATTGTAATCCCGACAGGGTCCAGACGCTTGAGTGTCTTTCCTCTCTGGTAATGATCATTGTTATGACGGGGTATAAAGAAGAGGGCCAAAGCTGCAACGGAAATCGACACAATTGCAATGAAGTAGAAGACCCATGGCCAGCTAGCGTAGGTGACCAAGACTGCGCCAATAATCAAGCCTATCATCCGGAGTTTCATGAATCATCTCAAACCCCGGCGAGCCACGAACCGAGAACTGTTGACTACTTGAGTATTCAAGTATATCATATATTGACTCAAGACGTACTGTTGCCCAATGCCGTCGTTGCAGCAAATGTCAGGACTGCCCTGGACTTCTCAGCAGGGTCCGGAAACATGGTGACAATAAGTTGTAATGCAGATGGCACAGTAAGAGCTGCCCCTGATACAATTTTGTAAGGTCACTAAACAGGACTCAGATGAGCGTGTACCTATTCCCATTAGAGCTCTGAGAACAATAAGTGGGACTTTGCTGCGCACGAAGCCTGCGCCAAGGGCCAAGAGACCCATAAGAGCCGCGCCGGACACAAAGACATAGGCTAAGCTCAAAAGGTTCTGAGAGGAATGTCTGTAAATGATGGTTTTAAACTTACTCGCGTTGTAGATATCACTCAATCTTCCGCTCTACGCAATGGTCAGCCCTCATCGCAAAACATGACGGATGCCAATCACCGTCAATAAGAATGCGGCAAAGGTAAGCTGATATGCACTCAAAAGCCAGACCGAGTCACTGTTTGAGATACTGAGGTCTGTAGCGATTGGCGGAATTGCGGTGAAAAGCGCGGAATTGTTGAATGTATCAAGGAACTGGGCAAAGCAGAAGATGGTAAGTAAGAGAGCCTTCCGACCAAAGGGAAGTGTGGCCAAAGGGCTAGGAATGCCGCCTGGAACCGCCCCACTAGCGGTAGTTTTCTGAGAAGGGTCCATCGTGGTTGAGCTGGGGAAGGAGCTAGGTATGCGAACGATACGAGATGTCATAGGGTAATATAATCGGACAATCTGTTCGGCCCAAGTTCGGCATGTCAATCGGGCCTACCAATACTGTACCATTTCGACCAAGTGTTCATTAATTTCGGATTTTTTATACACCGAGATGGCCGAAAATTTTCCTTTTGAATTGTGGCGATTTTTAAAGGTCTCAGAAAAACCCGGTGTTACGTGTTACTTGAACACTTGGTCGAAATGGTACAGTACTTCTATGGTACGGAGTTGTCGGGAGGCAATGGTGCGTCGACGGTGACATGCCGTAATAGACGGGGCGACGCCCTCCGTGACCGTGACGCCGTACGCCGGCGATACAATGGACCCCATCGTGACCGTGACCGTTGCATCTCTACAAGTCCGTACTGTACATGCTGTCAAGAACCGTGATCATCACTTTCGGGAACACCGGTATCCGGGAATCTGGGTCGCAAATGCATTTTCGACTACTGTACTATTTCGACCAAGTGTTCATCAATTTCGGAATTTTGCCTCTTAGAGATCTTGAATAAAGGCAAATTTTGCACATATCAAAAAAAAACTGTAACTGAATATTTGGTCAAAATAGTACAGCATCCGCCGAATGGCACTGAAGTCTGACATCCCAGATTGATGTAAGTGACAGATTCCTTGGGCTGCTCCTCCCACTTTCTTTCAACCACCAGGATGCCTCACGCGTGGTCTCGAAAGCATACCACAATGACCGCGATTTTCACCACAGGGAAAGGAGACACTGTTCTCAGGAGAATTGGGATCCCCCATCCGTCAAAGGGAGAAGTCCTTGTCAAAGTTGCAGCAGCAGCTCAAAACCCCACGGACTGTATGAAGACTCTTTATCAGTGTCTACACTCTGCTAATATAACTCTGTAATAGGGAAGACAATACTGAACCATCAGAAATGGGGAGCAATCGTCGGCGTTGACTTCGCGGGAACCGTAGTGGAGATCCACAGTGACGTCCCAGCGGAGCTTGATATTAAAATTGGCGATCGGGTCGCTGGTATGGTGCATGGTTGTGAGTGCAATCTCGTCGCTCCAATTCAGTATTGACTCTTTGTGACAGCGGTAAAGACGAATGGTACCTTCGCAGAGTATACCGTCGCTCTCGCACATATGTTGATCAAGCTCCCCGAGGCCTGGTCTTTCGAACTGGGAGCACAACTCGCAAATGCTGCATATACTGCCTGGCAATGCCTCTATCAGTCACTTAAACTCACTCCTCCCAATGAAGTGAGTCCCGACTTCAACGTCAACTGTAAGCCAGCCCAGAATTGCGATATTCTGATCTGGGGAGGCTCGACAGCCGTTGGGATGTATGCCATTCAGCTTGCTAAGCTGAGCGGCATGCGCGTCATAACCACGACCTCTCAGGCAAATTCGCATATTGCCGAAGCCATGGGAGCGGATGCAGTCTTCGACTATACAGACGCGAAGGCTGGCGAGAAGATTCGTATATTCACTCGAGGGACATTGCGATACGCCGTTGACTGTATTAGCGAAAGTACGACCCCCTTCCAAGTTAGTAATGCTTTGAGCAATGCGGGAGGGACAATCGCAATCCTGAACCCTTATGTGAGCCGCAAGACCGGAGTTGAGGTGATATATTCGCTGGGGTACACTTTTCTTGTGGACGTGAGTCCGCCATATTCATTTTCGACACATCATTAACCACCTTCCTTCGCAGCCGTTCACATTTCCAACGGATTATACACCGAGTACGGAGGACTATCAGCTTGGTCTTCGCGCAAACAAAACCATCACCATCCTTCTGCTTCAAGAACAGCTGAAGCCAATTCCAATCCGGATCATGCCCGGCGGGCTTGCTGGCGTGTCGCAGGGCCTTTCATACATGAGGTCCGGGAAGGTACCAGTTATTGACATTCAGCATCATTGAAGCTCATTCCCAGTCTAGGTGCGGGCCGAGAAACTGATATATTGTATATCTGAGACTACAGAGCTTGGAGGTATCACTATCTAACATACACGTCGATCCCATATTCATTGCACCAATGTGCTAGTCTCCCGTCCACAGGATTTTATGACAGTTATGCGGTCTGATTTCGTTGGCATCTCCCTCCTTGTAAAATTAAGTCTGTCTCTCTGTCCGAAGCTTTTTAAGCTCCACGATCTCTGTGCAGAAAGCTGTGAAATGGCACAAATAAACAGTTTGCGCAGCAGCCATCAGCACCACTCAGTGGCTGATTTGCGCTGATGGGTGGAGCCAAAAGCCACCGGGACTATTTTTGGCGGGTGGAGCCACCTATTTGCGCACTGCAAATCAGCCATCAAATGGCCCCAGTGCTCCTGCACAAACTCGCTAAGAAACTCGGGAAGCCCGTTGGGTTGCTTTCTATCACTGCCTCGCGCTTTGTCATTTTTTATGGAGTCTCACTCCCTTGTTTATGGCGGTCAACGTGTTACTTTAATAAAAAGGGGTAAAACATCATGTTTTTGAGGGAACAACTGTAAATTCCAGTATAAACAAACAAAAACTTCGAGACTTTTCTTGTCGAGGAAACAGTCTTTCATGATAAAGTAAAAAGTCTTCGGTTAAATCATCCTTTGAGAAACAAAGTCTTTTGCACTTTGTTGACTAAATGTTTTATTCTTGAACTTCACAAACTTTTTGTATTGACGGAAGAAACAAACATTTGGTCTGCACCAAAACTTTTGTCGAAGTGGTGCACAAACTCTAGGGTTACCACAGCCACAGTTAACTCCATTGGCAAATGACATCGTTCTTGCTCTTAAAATAACCATCACTCGGATTTTGAGAGGACTGGGCGGCAAGCTCCTTTGATCTGGTTTCAGTCTCTTTGTCTTACAACCACTTCCTACACGCTCTTTTTTTTTACAACCCAGCAACCCTCTCTTTCCTTTTCTTCTTTCATGGACTCTTCCCGATTCTGCTCGGGCGTTGTCGATGGCAGTGAATGCCGATGCCATCGCTTTATACCTAAACCAGGGCGGGATGGACGGTGCACATGCGACCACCCCGAAGGGTATCATCCTGAAGCACCATACTCTTCTGCCACTCCCATTCCATCTGCTGCCTCAATTGTGTCCTCATACCAAGTCCCGAGCCGGCTGATTCCAGCCGCTTCCTCTTCCAAACCGTCCTCCTCGAAACTGGCCGCTTCCAAATTCACCTCAAAGAGCCAGTCAAAGGCCTCCTCCTCTAAGACCTCCACTGCAGCCGCCCTAGCTGAAACCAATGCAGGAATGAAACGCAAGCGTGAATCCGAGCCGGATGTGCCAAGAAAGGTAACAAGCACAATTTGTACAATATTACGCACAGCTCACAATCAGCAACAGAAAAAAACTGTTTCTGAAACAGTCAAGGACACATTTTTGGGGCAAATAATCATCATGGTCACACAAGCTGTAAGTCCACAACAAGACAGTTCGTCGGCAAGCACATACTAAACACCTTATGCAGGACAACTCCCTCCGAACTCTTTTTACAGCTCCCCGTAGCCCGCAGATCGCTTTACTAGAAACTCGGCATCTTGCTATTAATAATTTGCACACTCCTCTCCTTATCAAATCTAACTGGGACGTTTACGCGATGGACCAATTCTTCCGCGAGCGCTTCCCAGACTTCTTTACTCACATGGACAAGTACCATCCGATCGATAATATGGTCGTTCCGCTGCGGTTCCACTGGACGTTCTTGATCCGCTCTCACCTCACACTCTCAGCCTCCCCCCATGCGAGCCCCGACGCCAAAGAGATGACTCGTTATTTTGGTTCCTCCTGTAGGCCCTCCGATCGCAAGATCTTCCTAGGTACAATTTTTTTTGGTAGAACTTGAGTTTTTGGGGCGCTGCTGATGCCAGATCCACAGCTTCAGCATATGCAATTCCAGCATCAGTCTGGGACCACGAAACAGGCTGGTGTTTGGATCCTGCCGAGTGCGAGATTGACAGCTACTCTTCTATGGAAGAGGACTCCGAAAGTGAGAAGTCGTGGAAGAACCCAGATAGTGACAATGGTATGGAACAAAGCCTTCTTCATGCTCATACGCTCACATTATATACAATAGATTCCCCTCGGCGCCCCTCAAAGAAGGCGTTGGGAAAGGCCAGAGCGAAGTCTCGTGAGTGCACTTTCGGTTTGGGACACACATCCTGCTCACAATCTTCCGAAGCCTCTCCTGCTCCCAGCATTGTGTCGATTCTTGATGATGACGATGGAGACTTCCCTGCCCCTACCTCGGCGCAGCCCGTCCGAGTCGTCACAACATCAGTCACCACAGCTGCCGCAGCTGCAACCCGGGTGCCACAACCTCATCCGAGCATCGGTACCTCAGCCAACAGTACACCTACCAGACCTGCACGATCAAATCGGTACGCTGACTATTCGGCATATACAACATACATGACGCCCCACTTCATGACTTGGGACAAGTCCGACTTTGAAATAGACCCACATTTTTGGACGCGGCCTTTTCCCGAAGAGGACAGGATTGCGTCCATCGATGATCTGACGGAAGGATTGTAATTTGTCTCCTAGTCCTCAGACCCATACCCCCGCCTGCTCATTCACTTGCTATCGCCTATTTTTGCCTGTGCCATCTCCCCCGCTCAGCTACTCGCTCTTACCTATCTCCCTACATATTCCCTTGACTCGGTCCAGCTTGCTTTCTACTACCTACCTTCCCCATGCAGTGCCTCCTCGACCCACTCTCTCTCGTATCACCTCGGTGATCTATATCCCAATTCCGTACTACCGCCATCGGAATACCCTCACGCTTTCGTATCAAGTTGATACGGCTGTCAATATCCTAATTCACGCATATTACTGTCGCCACAGGAATACTCTCTCTCCTCTCTACTCTATTATATGCTACCTTTACTAATCAAAACACACCTTTTTTCTTGTACATCTGGCGTGAATTAGGACATGACTCAAGCGTGGAGTGAGCACCGACGTCGGGTTTGTGAACGGGAAGACAAACAGATAAACAATGTGCGTGCCTTGCACCTTGCTGCGTGCACAAGCTCACCCTTGCTGCCTGCGCAAGCTCACCCTTCTCCGTTTAGATGACCACATAGAATAACTGACGATTCTACTCTGCAGCGTTTTCAACTCCATGCGTAAAGGGAAAGACATTGTCATCGAGAACCGCATTGCTAGTATGTCTGCTGACCTACCTTGTCTTTGAAAGCCTTCCTGCAGAATGGAACTTGCGTGTTAAGGCTATGGAAATAAATGAGAAACCGTGGAGTAAGAAGAAAAATTTGATATATTTCGCTTACCTCTCTTCAATCGCAATTTGTACAAAATAGGGGAAGTTGGAATTGACAATTCTTCATTTATTCTATCCGGATTCTGGACACGATTTCCATGTTCTTATATCCCAATGAAAATCCGGAAAAGATTCATTATTAAAGAGGATATATCATAGACGCAGTATGAGTTTGAGACACAGTAAACGAGTGTGGGATGCGCTGGGAGGGCCACAGCAAGAGTCAGGGTATATGGATTTATGTAGGTGAAAACAACAAAGAATGAGGAAGGACGCGAGACGATCTAGAATTTTTTCAATTCCGTTAATGCTTTAGCAATGAAAATTTCCTCTCGCAACAACAGACTTGGGTCATCTTTCAGAGATTTCACCGTGAGCTTCCGACAACTTGCAGGCATTTGCCAGCTCGTGCCAAGATCGGAAAGGGTGGAGAGTATTTTGCGCGCTGGAATTTGGGTGGGATGGATCAAGGCTATGGCAATGCCCTGTTTGGCGGCTTCTCCCCACCACGCATGCGCCCATGCTAGTGAACAGGTTGTAGGGTTTTCGCACCCAGAGTAATGTGTAACGGGAGGAGCCAAGACAGCGCACAAGGCACGGTGCTGGGTGATCTTGGCGTGGGTCTCCGCCAGAATGACGTATGGGCTGAATCCAATCAGCTTGATTTCAGCGTCGGAGAGCAATGGCAACGGGGTACGGATGAGGGCACGGAAGCAGGGCTCGATCCATTCCACAACCTGGTACTCACTGCATTCAGGGCCCGGGTAGACCCGGCCTGTCGCGGTTGGCCGCCCATTGGCGAGGTCCGTGATGCGCGGAGACAGGGTCTGCCGACAAACGTGTGCCGCGGTTGGGCGCCATCTGGCACGGTGAGGTCGGCAGGGTCTGCCGACCTCCTCATCCAACCTCGAAAGCCCTCGCCGACCTCGACTACCTTTCTTTCTACATTGTTACTAGTGTTGTGTTGGTGTTGTGTGGTATGGGTCTTGAATATTCAATGTGTGCCTTAGCAACGGCAATAATTCACATAAAACCTGTTACCTAATGTGATTGCGCCGGACTCTAGCGCTGTCATGCCAAGGCTCAAGCGCTCAAGAGGGAATGGCCCTCGTCTTCGCCTTTCTTTCTGCAACCCGCTGGTGCGAGGTCGACGGATCCTATACAGGATCCACTGCACTACTATGCTACTCAAGATGTCGGCTCGGAACCTCTGAGAAACGAAGCCAGCAAGAGTCGATAGGAGCAAATAAGGATGGCATTTGATGTCACACGTCGTTCGGGTATTTGCGGCAGATTTCGTTCACGATAATTGAGTCAAGGAAATGGACTCTGGATGTAGGCCCAGGTTGACCAACCTCCACAGAGTCTGCCGACCTTGGGTCTGTCGCGCTCTGGCTACCCGTGGTAGACAGACGTCTGCCTACCAAGGGCCTGAATGCAGTGACTGCATGGCGAGATGCAGGCCCACAGCGGGGTCGAGATCCATGCGTTTAGATAGCCATTTTTTGGCTAGTTTGGCGACTTTCGGGGCGTTGAAAAAATCAGCCATTTCGAGGGCCATGATCCAGAATGTGGTTGGTCGGTGCTTGTGGCTTTTCTCACCGAATCTAGTAACAGTGAGAAGCAGAATAGAATAGGCGCGCAATTCAATACGTACCTGGCAAGAACACATTCGAGGAACGCTTCAAATTGGGCCTCCGTGGGCTGAAGGGCAAGAGGAGAGGCTTCAGACTTCCCATCGCCAGCTGACGCTCCTTGACCTCCAGGCGCTGGTGCAGGCAGCGATGCCAGGTCCCGAAAGAAGCTGGACTGCAACGCTAGCTGGGAGCCCCAGACACAATAAATGATGATCGAGTTGGAAAGCTGAATATCAATGGGTCAGTTAGAGAATGTCTTTTCCTTCTTTTTGTCCACGTACTCTGATAAATATCGAACCATCGTCAAAGTAATAGTGTAGGCTGCGGTTTGAGTCTGCCTGGCAAAGGCCAGAATCAGGAAATGTAGTGACTGTGGAGGTTTCGTCATGGTTCGAGTCGGTTTCAACGTCGGAATCCATAGTAAAGCCAGAGAGGAAGATGAAGATGAGAGCTTGCGGCACTCCGTGGTTTTGTTTGTCAGAAAGTTTAATACTTCCGCAATACCGCCACTGATACGTACTCTTGAGACTCTCTGTTCTGGGCCTTCTCTGACATGAACGATCTCCCTCCTCTTCCTGAAAACCTGTACAGTGGATGGCCTGCGGATGTGCACATCGCGTACCAGCGTATAGAAACAGCTTTCACACACGGCTTGAATTTGTTGCACCAAGAGGATGGAGAGCCTCTGCGTCTCAATCTTGCATCTGAAAAACTTGTGAACGATTCAGTCCCCATCTTGGAGCAGCTTGAAAGTCAGGGTGTCCCCTCGGCATTTACCCATGCATGTGCACACGCGATCGGGCCACTGGTTTGCGAACTCAAGATGGCAGCTCTGGCAGCGCAAGGAATGTGAGTCTGCTGTATTTCATTGAATGAAAAAGGCTTACCATTAGAAGTGAACATCGCAACATCACATTTCTTGAGCCAGTTGAAGTGATTCACACTGGCAAACGTGGCCGCCCAGAAAAACGAGTCAACATCAACCTACTGCAAGAGGCTTTCGCAGCAAACAGAAACATTTCACAGACGGACCTCGCCTCTGCTATTCACATCAACCGGATTGTCTTGGGGCGAAAGATGAAGGCAGCAGGAATTAACAGGAAGTATGATGAGATGACAGACACTGATCTTGATGCGCTCGTCCGCGAATTCAAGAAAACCAAACCAACATCAGGGAGGAGATATGTCGTTGGCGAGTTGCGTGGCAAGGGATTGCGGGTGCAGAAGGAGCGGGTAAGAAAGTCGCTGGCGAGAGTGGATGGCCTCGGCCAACTGCTTCGGCAGCAGAATATACACCGGAGAGCATATTCCGTTCCGAGACCAAACTATCTTTGGCACTGCGATGGACACCACAAACTTATCTGGTGGGGAATAGTCATCCACGGCTTTATTGACGGATTCTGCAGAACGGTACATATAACTGCCTTTTTCAATTTCTTTTTGTGGATTAAAAAAGCTGTCTAGATAACGGGTCTGCGAGCCAGCACAAACAATCGAGCCAGCACCGTCTTACAAGTTTTCAAGCAAGCTATCGCAGACTATGGAACACCATCCAGACTACGTGGCGATCGTGGAGGGGAAAATGTCAAAGTATCTGTTTGGATGATTCTGCACCGCGGGCCTAACAGAGCTTCGTTCATGTGGGGCTCGTGAGCTATTCTTACATCCTCTTTTCTTTAGTACTCACTCTGATTGTATTGCAAGATCTACTCACAACACTCGTATAGAACGACTATGGGTAGAAGTCGGCACCCAGTTTGCACGACCATGGCGCGCCTTCTTCACCCGTCTCGGGGATCTCCACCACCTTGATCGTAAAAACCCTGGCCATATCTGGTTGGTTCATCATTTATTCCTCGACAATGTGAATAACGACTGTCGCGTGTTCCAAACACAATGGAATGCCCATCCGATCTCAGGTCGACAAACACATGATCGGAGCCCCGCAGTACGTGTTAGAATGGTTTTAGCTGGGACGGATGCTCATACATATCTATTTGTTAGGACATGCAATTTATGGGCCAATTGAACGAGGGTGTGTATGCTACTGATCCGATGGATGCTGTGCACCCAGATACAATTGAGCGCTACTATGGTGTTGAAGGTACTGAGCGGGTTCAGCGCCCAGGGCAAACGGGAGCTGGACATGAAGAGGAGGATGATTGGATCGACGAAACTGAGCCTCTCATCAATGCCGTGACAGATGATTTAGCGCATAATATACGCCATCCTGCCATCAGGGTAGCACGCCACAGGAATCCATTTCGGTCACCACTGATTGAGCAGAATTTTTTCGCGGCTCTGGATGCCATCGTGGCACAGGGAATAGTCCCTGAAGGTTATGGTGTACTCGAAAACGAGTGGGACGGCCCCTATCCAGCATTGGAGGCAATTAATCCTGGAACGCGCGGGAAAGAAATACTTGTCGCACTCCCTCGGGATATTTGGCTGCCCCGGGCGATTTTATTTACGCAAGGACTGGATGCGATGACACGGAGTTTGGTTTTCGAGGAAGCTGAGCTTGGAGATGCAAGAGATGTAGACCATGATTTAGACTCTTCCAGTAGCTCGCAGGAAGACATTGATTGAATTAAATGTTGTTTTTGGGACACTGAACGATACTGATGCTTGAGACAACCAGATATCACACCTTGCCCCTTCCTATGCCATCCCATTCTCAAACTTTTACTCGATTGCTCGGACCGGTCGCATGCACCCGTTTCACATTCAAGGACCAACCAAATACTGTAGACATCTTTGGGGTGGTCGAGCGGAGAGGGTGGGTCGTTAGATTGAGCAAAACGAGCTGGATTTGGTGGAGATATGAGGTGGTTTTGGATCGGGTGGAAATGCAGGTAATTGCGACACTCGGACCGGTCGCGCACACGCGTTTCGCATTAAAACACCTAACAGATAGCATAGACGTCTTCGGGATGGTCGGGCGGAGAGGATGAGTCTTTAGATTGAGTGAAACGAGCCAGATTTGGCAGAGATATGAGGTGGTTTCGAATGGGGTGGAAATGCAGGTAATTGCGACACTCGGACCGGTCGCGCGCACGCGTTTCGCATTGTGAGACCTAGCGGATATGGTAGATGTCTTCGGGGTATTCGAGCGGAGAGGATGAGTCTTTGGAGTAAGCGAAACGAGCCAGATTTGGCGGAGATATGAGGTGGTTTTGGATGGGGTGGAAATGCAGGTAATTGCGACACTCGGACCGGTCGCGCGCACGCGTTTCGCATTGTGAGACCTAACGGATACGGTAGATGGCTTCGGGGTGTTCGAGCGGAGAAGATGAGTCTTTGGATTAAGCGAAATGAGCCAGATTTGGCGGAGATATGAAGTGGTTTTGGATGGGGTGGCAACGCAGGTAATTGCGACACTCGGACCGGTCGCACGCACGCGTTTCGGATTGTGAGACCTAACGGATACTGTAGATGTCTTCAGGGAGTTCGATCGGAGAGGATGAGTCTTTAGATTGAGCGAAACGAGTTGGATTCGGCGGAGATATGAGGTGGTTTTGGATGGGGTGACAATACAGGCAATTGCGACACTGGGACCGGTCGCGCGCACGCGTTTCGCATTGTGACATCTAACGGATAGCATGGACGTCTTTGGGGTGGTCGGGTGGAGAGGATGAGTTTTTGGATTGAGCGAAAAGAGCCGGATTTGGCAGAGATACGAGGTGGTTTTGGATGGGGTGGCAATGCAGGCAGGCACAGCACTCGAACTGGTCGTGCGCACGCGTTTCGCATTGTGAGACCTAGCGGATATGGTAGATGTCTTCGGGGTATTCGAGCGGAGAGAATGAGTCTTTGGATTGGGCGAAACGAGCCGGATTTGGAGGAGATATGAGGTGGTTTTGGATGGGGTGGCAACGCAGGTAATTGCGACACTCGGACCGGTCGCACGCACGCGTTTCGGATTGTGAGACATAACGGATACTGTAGATGTCTTCAGGGAGTTCGAGCGGAGAGGATGAGTCTTTAGATTGAGCGAAACGAGTTGGAGTTGGCGGAGATATGAGGTGGTTTTGGATGGGGTGACAATGCGGGTAATTGCGACACTCGGACCGGTCGCGCGCACGTGTTTCGCATTGCGACACCTAACGGATAGGATAGACGTCTTCGGGGCGGTCGGGCGGAGAGAATGAGTCTTTAGATTGAGTGAAACGAACCGGATTTGGCGGAGATATGAGGTGGTTTTGGATGGGGTGGCAATGCAGGCAATTGCGACACTCGGACCAGTCCCGCGCATGTGTTTCGCATTGAAACACCTAACGGATAGGCTAAACGTCTTCGGGGTGGTCGAGCGGAGAGGGTGGGTCTTTGGATGGAGTGAAACGAGCCAGATTTGGCAGAGATATGAGTTGTTTTGGATTTGGATAGGGAACAATCCACCACTCAGCCCTGTTGTGGGAGCTGTTGCACTAAGACGACGAGGATGCAGTGCGCCAGGTTGGAATAGAACAGTGCAGAAGTTGAGGGCAGGCATATTAACAAGCACACCAGTTTCGCTGTCCATTACCTGGAACGAGGTGGATTTATCCAAAACAAGCTTTTTAGTGGGTGAACCGGCAAGTGCGATGAAGACCTTGTCGAATTACATAATGGTTTCGACGAGGTCTTCATCGCACTTGCCGGTTCGGCGGAAGTTCAAACTCCGCATGCTGTACAATCAAATGACAATCAAATGCCAATCTAGATCGCGGGACTTGCTTTCGTACAGCTCTGTATATACCATGACCTTGCAAGACGAGGAAGCCACGGGAGAACCCCCAGGCAACCCAGGCCACTTACTACCTGAGCTTCAAGTCACTGTAGAAGTTCTGCAAGACATTCTTGCGGGAATAAAAGTGGTGCAGCATCTACGATTATCGAGCCAATACTTGCGGGTCTTCAGCAGGAGAGTCAGTTGGCCCGTTCGGTGAACAATACTGGGGATGGAGGTGTGTTGATATACTCTCTGTAGCCTGCGTTAGTGCTCATTCTATGCCAGATCTCCCTGCAGCTTCCGCCCCACCATTAATGTACGGGATGCCACTTTCGGGTGTTGAGCCACTGGAACCCCTCGTTGGCGAGTTTTGTTGGGAGGGGGACGAGTATGCATCCACCGATGAGGATGGTGACCTCCCCCTTGTCCAGTCCCCCCCGCCTAGCCGAGAGCCGCCCAAAAACTGCTGGTATCCGCAGGCACCCAGCTTCAATCTCGAGACTAATCTTGCGTACCGCCGCGGGAAGGTCTACTATTCCGACTTCCATGTCTTTGAGAAGCCACTGATTCGGCGGAGAGCACTGTGCACCATAAACCCCCCAGAAATCGAGCCCGCCTTCGATTCTAACGGAATGTTTATTCCAAAACCGCTCCCCGGCATGACTCGCCAGATCCTTGGTGTTCCCTACATCCAGCGCGTCGACGGGAACGCTCACCACACCGTCACCGTAGCCGTCGCCCAGACGAGTGCATCTCTAAGGCAATTTGGCAATGGAATTGCGGACAAAGTTGGAATGCTCGAGAAAGAGCTATATGAGCTCGCATTCGGACACCCTGACTCCCCAGACGATCCGTCCATTGTCGCGCTCTATCAGTTGGAGCTCAAGCGGAACGACCGCTCCAGCAAACCTCCTCCAGGCTCAAATTCCAAGGATGGCTCGTATAGTCTGGCATCCACGGTCGAGAAGGGCCAAGGGTTGGGCTGTTTCCAGCCGGCGGTGCAAGCTGATACTCCGATGGCTCAGCATGTCATACGGAGAACATTGACAGTCGTCCACGAGCTACAGCAGCTCATCCTGCCTTGTTGCTTGTCGAAGTTCGAGTGGGAGATGATAAAGTTTCTCACTGACGATAACAATATCTTCGTCTTTGGTGGTCTCGGTCCGGGGGCCACTGGTCTCCAGGGAAATTTTTCTGGTACTGGGGATCTGAAATATTCAATTGGCCCGCAGCAAGGTCGATGGCATACAGATCTTTCAGACGCTTATACATTCTGGACAATGGGGATCCTCCTGCTGCGGCTACCTCCAGGTACGTTATGTTATTCATCCCACTATTTACGTCTAACGAGCTGGCATAGGGGCAGATCCAGGGCCTTTCATGCTCGGTCGCTGTGGGCTGTACATCCGTGAAACAGGTGTATTGATCATCTATCTTGTCTTTCGCGGCAATGATCTTCACTCTGGATTTGCCCCTTCATATCCTGCTGGTCCTAACCAGGGCTGGATCGACAAGGAGGCAGTCCTTGCCGCCTACAACATGTGCGCGCCGCTGCAGCGTGTCTTCTTGGTCCCATATGTGACTGAGGTTGGTGCTTCTCGCAGTGCGGAGCTCTCTGTTACCCCGCCCACAACTTTTGGAAACCTGGGCGCTCCTGTTCTGCACAAAATCCACTCGCGCAGTTTTGCCAAGCACGGCAAACCGATTCTGGGAAGTGATTTTGATAGATTTACCCGGCTTAGCCGTGAAGTCGTCTTCGGTGCTCGCAATGCTCTTGCATATTGCGGTCTCTTCCTCGACATAAGCAATGCCGACTTATTCTCAAAAATCAAATACATCGACGAGAACAAGGAAGTCTGTTCTGTCGGCCCTCCACCTTTCGATCTCGATATCGAGGACGACGCAAAATGGGTGATGAAGATGCGCCGACACTTTGCATGGCATCGTGAGCTCAGCGCGAAGTACCTCATCCGGATTACAAAGGAGATGTACTACACAGTTCAAGCGTGTATCAAACTGGAGCGGGATTTAAACGAGGAGGTTTTCTCCATCGTAGAGCGACGTCCCATTCAATCGTTGTCGGCACCTCAATCTACCGAACCAGCACGCCATGTTATCAGTGAAATTGTCGGACGAGAGCTTGTAGGGGGCATGGTACGCTAATTTAGTATACTCACTTCCCTCTTTGCAGTACTTATTCAGTGATAGACAATCTGGAAAATCCGGATACAAGGCTCAAGTGCACTAATGAGCGTGTCGGAGACTGAGGCAGACTGGTAATCTATTCCTGCGAACTTGAATCCATACTTAGTCTGATCTTGTTCTAGGTTATATCAAGCACCAAACCGAACAAAGCTCGCAGAGTATGTGCGGCAGCACATCCCACTCGACTCATGCGCACTCCGCAAAATGTACGCCTACATGATTTCGGAGGATCCGCCTCGGCTGCTTCCTGAACCGGACGTACCACTCGATACACTTGAATCGGATGCATTGGAGATGGTCCTTGATGTGCCCACTGGACCTGAACCGTTATTCCTTCCGGGGGATGACAATGACAATGATTTTCCAGATCCTCCAAGCGACTTTGATGGGGGTGATTTGGATTTGCCGAACAATGGGGACGATAGTTTGATCGATGTTGATTCGCACAGTGAGCACGAGCAAGAAAACGATCCAGGGGATGATGGAGGATCTCTTAACGACCAGGGGGGGAGGATGGATGTCGACGATGACAACATAGTCGTAGATCCAAACACAGAGATGGAGGTTCAACCTGGGGAGGAGGACAGCGATTCAGATTCAGAGAATGAGGACAAGGACGAGGAGGATGTGCAGCCTGGTGAGCCTCTGGCTGCTGGAGCAGAGATGGCCAGTATCATCGACTATGAGATTGCTGGTATCGTCGAGTATTCGGACAAATCTGTGTGTCTTTATTTCTCTTTCCTCAATGGTGATTGACTGAAAGGCATAGGGGGAGCAACTATGGCGTGTTCGGTGGAAGGGATACGCATCCAGCGCAGAAGATAGTTGGTTGCATGCAGACGCATTTGGGTGTGTTCCAAGAAAGGAAAAAACAGCCCTGTACTAATCCGACCGCAGGAACGCAGAGGATATGTTCAAGGCGTGGAATAAACGACACCATATCAAAGTGAAGCACCAGCAAAAGCGACGCCGGTCAACGGACTCAGATGCTGAGCAGGCGGAAAAACCCGACAATGTGGAACTGTGCACCTGATCGAGGACAGCTGCACATTTGAGGCGTGCGCAAAGCTGCTCTCAAGCAGCACTCTCGAACAGGAGCTTGAAACTCTGCAGGGGATGGTGACGACGACTCCTGCCTCCTCGATTCGTGTTTTCAATCCGACCACCCTCTTGACACAAATCGGGGAGCAGAATATCACAAACACCTGGATTTCGAGCTATCTGCAATACGACTCTATGAGCAACAATAGCTCTGTTATTCGAATTCGCAGGCTCTACGAGGGTGTACAGCTGGCCGCCCCGCTCCTCGAAAGTCTGGAGCAGGTTTCGATTCTACAGCACGCTAGCCAGTGGGAGATCGGACCCATCCTCCTTACGGTGTACGAGTGGTTGACCGATACCGCTCCCGCACTTGTGGATGCACTTATTCTGGCACATACGCGGGGGCCGGCGAGTCTAAACAGAGACTTCCCGAGCTTTGCACTCCTGACTGACCATGTAATGCTGTACGTCCGGGATATGCAACGGCAGCAGCTAGAGGCGAAACCACCAAAGAAGAAATCAAAGAAGTCTTATTTGGTGGACGTATCTCCGTCTGTTGCTCTCGAGGACGCAGCAGACCCGACCATTTCGGTGTCGACCTCCACAGCTCCAATCAATGGCGCCCCTTCTTCCTCAACCTCCACTCCAGCGGTATGGCCACCCCCAAAACTGGAGGAGGTACCCGAAGGGTTATATGAACTGCGCGAAACCACCGACGAGAATAAGACAGTCGAAATGCCGCCAGTCAAGACATTGTACGCCACTGACGAAAGTGTTCTCACGTCAGCGCGCAGTTGCCTCCTTGAGCTGCTCTGTCGTGAGCTTGTTTGGATCCCCATGACGGACACCGACGCATGATGAACTCAGGCAAACGGGGCAAACGGCGATCTATAAAACCGCTCAAAGGGAAAGCAGCAGCAGTAGCAGAAGAGAAGCATAGACATGTGCATGCTCGGCTTGTCTCGAGAGGCGCAGTGCTTCAATGCCTTGTTGATGCATGCGGAGAAAGCATTCTTGCCTCTGGCGCGGTGTTCCCGATCTTGACTAGTCCGACCGGGATGTTTCCTGCTAACCTTAGCAGCGACAAGCGCTTCGCAGCAGCAGTGATGTCTACTAAGAGGGAAGTCACCTTGCGACCTCTACGTGATAAACTAGCACAAATCATCGACTTGGATCCTGACATCCCATTTTATGCTGAAGAGCTGGCACGGTACATTCATCGCCGAACCCTTGAGCTCGAGCAGCGTCATGTCATATCCCAGGACCAAATTGACAATCCTCACGCTCTCCCTCCCGAACAACGACCGCGGCCAGTCCCCAAGAAGGGGGCAAGAGGGAAGCGCATTCCTGTGGTCAACCTCCAACCAGATGAGGTGGTGGATCCCTCTGTAGCCCCTGTCCTCTTTGCGATTCCAGCCATCATTCTACGAGAAGCCCTCAGTAAGATGCGGCAGGGCAGCGGTGTGGTCCAGCCCTTGCGGCGAATACTGGATGGACAGAACCCCGCTACCGGCTCAGATTCGAGAACTAACCTGGATCATGTCAATCCCGCTCGTGCAGCATCCGTGAACCTTCGATTGTTGAAAAGCCATATCCCAGGTTTGCTGCAGTGTCTTCTCATGAATTCCCAATTACTGAAAGATATATTAGGTGTAAAAGCGACTACAGACGTCGGGCTCTCGAATTTACTCGCCTGGATGTTGACGGGCCAAGGCTTTACGACCCAGAAGTTCCTTTCTCAGCAAACCTTCTTCTTCACCGACGCCAATGAATGCATGACACCTTCAAAGAATTCCAGTCCTCAAACAAGGCCGTCGTCGATCAATACTTGAAGAGTCATCCGAAAGCGACGTTGGCTTCAATGAAAAAGCTCGCAGATTATGTCGTTCTTGACGATGCCAACGTGTGGGGGCAAGCTGCCAATGACCTTACGGTTAATCCGACCATCCGAGGGACCGGTGGTCAGGTCATTTCGCATGAAAATAAATTCGGACCACCTTTCGCACTGCCTGTGAAGCGTATCTGGAAGGACTTCACCAGGGAATTGTTCAACAAGGATCCGGATGAGCACCCTGATATACCTCGTCGGAAGTGGCTGGAAGGGTTGCAGATGATTCAGTCTTTAGGCATCAACGGCGTGAAGGGCAATGGCCTAACTACGCTGCAGCTCGCAAACAACCTCGCCTTTCTCAATATCTGCGCCCATCCCACGGCTGCGGAAATGGGTGCGTGGATTGCGGAGAATCCGACCCTCGGTGCATTCAAGGGACTTGTACTGCTGGGCTTCAAAATCCATGCCTCAGACCCTATCGGGATTCGGGTAGCCTTCGAGGTGTATTATAATCATCTCGACAGCTTCCTTTCTAAGGAAGACAAAGAGCTCATCGGATTTGGCGCCATATTTGCAGAACATCTTTTTGGCATGGCGAAAAGCACATGACCATTTTGCTGCAAGAACCCGCCGCCAACCTAGCTAATCACACTCACTTCCCTTTCCCCCTCGGCATCAATAAGCAGGAGCTAGAAAATGTAATTCAACGCATCATGGTACGTCGATAACATACAGGGTACTTATTAATTTCCTAACAATTTGAACAGAGCGTGTAAATGGAGTATATTAATTCTGTAGTACTTCGCTAGAATGTATGTATTGAAGTAGAAAGTCAAGGGAATTGTGTGGGAGAGCGCAAGACATAAGAAACAATACGGCCGTCAAAGCCATTGGGTTGAGAGCTGTGTTCTCGAATGTGTACTGTAGGGTTGTTGTGCAACTGTGAATGCAAGCGGGATTCCCATTCTGCTTGACGCGAGAATATTGTCGCAATCGTTAGGTGAAGAGTGAGCCTGTTCTGAAGGGAAATGACCTCAAAGGCGGTCTCAAGCCATGCCATTGAAATCTGACCGCTCCAGGTATTATTATTATCGGCGAATACCAGATGAAGTATTTCGAGGTGGGAAAATGGGCTAAGGCTGAAGAGAACGGGGGAATCTGCACAAACTGGGTTTATCAGTAAATTTGTTTTGAACGGGATTGAACTCGCACTCACTATGGCCAAAACTGATAGTCAAGCACCGATGAACTGATCAAGCTATCTCAGACAAGGAGTTGGAGATGATCCTGGCAGTTTCCGAAATATATGCGGCATTGATTGCGACAACCATGTACTGCGTGTATGGCTGCTGAGCAGGAACCCAATGTTTTGAAAACACTAGGAGTCCTTGGCAGTGATCAAGCGTAACGGTGTCAAGGTTGTAGGCTGTAGGCGCTGGGAATTGGGTAGGAGGAGGGATAAACTCGCAATCCACAAATTTCAGGGATTTACTGGAGGAATTTTGCAACAAAATGAGAGCTGAGCAATCTGCAAACTTCCAATTGCAAAGGCTGAGCGAATTGGGAAATAGAGCTTGAAGCATTGTACAAATGCGGGGTTGCAACTGGAATACATGTATTCCTGGTCCACAGGGAAATAACCCCAAGGACTCCAATCCCTTGCCACAGAGCAAAGGTAGGAAATCAACGATACATTCTTCAATCTTGGCCCAGTCGTCTGCTGATAATGCTGCGATGCTGGCAGATATTTCAGACTGCAGTGGACGGAGACCAAGGTGAAGCGTTCGGATGTGGCATGCAAGATGAGGAGAGTCGACTAGGAGATTGTGGAAGAGGGGGTAGAGGTTTATTGTGGGCCCCAAAGGCGGCACGTCGACAAGTCCTAGAGCAAGCCCATCCTGCAGGCCCACCCCAAGAGAAATTGTGCGGAAAATGCATGATTGGGCAGGATACAGCCAAGACTGCCCCACTAGGGCACACTGGGATAGAGATTCAATGTCTTCAGAGAGGTATTCGAGCGCGCTGTGTATGAGCTCCTGTGGAATTGAGAGCGACGAAGTCATGGTGACTCGGAGCAGAATATGTCAATCACACTTGATTGACCGGATCACGCTGAGTGGCTGTGGTAACCCTAGAGTTTGTGCACCACTTCGACAAAAGTTTTGGTGCAGACCAAATGTTTGTTTCTTCCGTCAATACAAAAAGTTTGTGAAGTTCAAGAATAAAACATTTAGTCAACAAAGTGCAAAAGACTTTGTTTCTCAAAGGATGATTTAACCGAAGACTTTTTACTTTATCATGAAAGACTGTTTCCTTGACAAGAAAAGTCTCAAAGTTTTTGTTTGTTTATACTGGAATTTACAGTTGTTCCCTCAAAAACATGATGTTTTACCCCTTTTTATTAAAGTAACACATTGACCGCCATACTTTGTTCAGTATGGCGGTCAATGTGTTACTTTAATAAAAAGGGGTAAAACATCATGTTTTTGAGGGAACAACTGCAAATTCCAGTATAAACAAACAAAAACTTTGGGACTTTTCTTGTCGAGGAAACAGTCTTTTATGATAAAGTAAAAAGTCTTCAGTTAAATCATCCTTTGACAAACCAAGTCTTTTGCACTTTGTTGAACCTAAATGTTTTATTCTTGAACTTCACAAACTTTTTGTGTTGATAGAAGAAATAAACATTTGGTCTGCACCAAAACTTTTATCGAAGTGGTGCACAAACTCTAGGGTTAGCACAGCCACAGCACAGCATGCGGAGTTTGAACTTATGCCGAACCGGCAAGTGCAATGAAGACCTCGTCGAAACCATTATGTAATTCGACAAGGTCTTCATCGCACTTGCCGGCTCACCCGCTGAAAAGCTCGTTTTGGGCGAGTCCTCCCCATAAATCCACCTCGTTCCAGGTAATGGATGGCGAAACTGGTGTGCTTGTGGATATCCCTGCCCTCGACTTCTGCACCATTCTATTCCAATCTGGTGCACTGCATCCTCATCGTCTTAGTGCAACCGTCTCCAAAGAGCAGCTCCCACAACAGGGCTGAGTGGTGAATTGTCCCCTATCCAAATCCAAAACAACTCATATCTCTGCCAAATCCGGCTCGTTTTGCTCAATCCAAAGACTCATCCTCTCCGCCCGACCACCCCGAAGACGTCTATCCTATCCGTTAGATGTCACAATGCAAAACGCGTGCGTGCGATCGGTCCCAGTGTCGCAATTGCCTACATTGCCACCCCATCCAAAACCACCTCATATCTCCACCAAATCTGGCTCGTTTCACTCAATCTAAAGACTCATCCTCTCCACCCAACCACCCCAAAGACGTCTCCCATATCTGTTAGGTCTCACAATGCGAAACGCGGGCACGCGACCGGTTCAAGTGCTGCACCTGCCTGCATTACCACCCCATCCAAAACCACCTCATATCTCTGCCAAATCCGGCTCATTTCGCTTAATCCAGAGACTCATCCTCTCCGCTCGAACACCCCAAAGACATCTATCGTATCCGTTAGGTCTCACAATGCGAAACACGTGCGCGCGACCGGTCCGAGTGTTGCAATTACCTGCATTTCCACCCCATCCAAAACCACCTCATATCTCTGCCAAATCTGGCTTGTTTCGCTCAATCTAAAGACTCATTCTCTCCGCCCGACCACCCCGAAGACGTCTATGCTATTCGTTAGGTGTCGCAATGTGAAACGCGTGCGCGCGACCAGTCCGAGTGTCGCAATTACCTGCATTACTACCCCATCCAAAACCACCTCATATCTCCACCAAATCCAGCTCGTTTGGCTCAATCTAACGACCCACCCTCTCCGCTCGACCACCCCAAAGACGTCTACGGCATTCGTTTGGTCCTTGAATGTGAAACGGGTGCGTGCGACCCGTCCGAGCACTCGAGTAAAAGTTTCTCAGCACCCTCAATGCCATAGTAGCGCTCAATCGTATCTGGGTGCACAGCATCCATCGGATCAGTAGCATACACACCCTCGTTCAATTGGCCAATAAATCACATGTCCTAACAATTAGATATGTATGAGCATCCGTCCCAGCTAAAACCATTCTAACACGTATTGCGGGGCTCTGATCATTTGTTCGCTAGGCTGAGATCGGATGGGCATTCTATTGCGCTCGGAACACGCCACAGTTGTTATACACATCGATAAATGATGAAGCAGCCAGATATGGCCAGGGTTTTTATGATCAAGGTGGTGGAGATCCCCGAGACAGGTGAAGAAGGCGCGCCATGGTCGTGGAAACTGGGTGCTGACTTCTACCCATAGTTGTTTTATACAAGTGTTGTGAGTAGATCTTGCAATACAATCAGAGTGAGTACTCAAGAGAAGAGGATGTAAGAATGGCTCATGAGCCCCACATGAACGAAGCTCTGTTAGGCCCACAGTGCAGAATCATCCAAACAGATACTTTGACATTTTCCCCTCCTCAATCACCACATAATCTGGATGGTGTTCTGTAGTCTGTGATAGCTTGCTTGAAAACTTGCAAGACAGTGCTCGCTCGGTTGTTTGTGCTGGCTCCCAGACCCGTTATCTAGAGAGCTTTTTTAATCCACAAAAAGAAATAGAAAAACGCAGTTATATGTACCGTTCTGCAGAATCCGTCAATAAAGCCGTGGATGACTATTCCCTACCAGATAAGTTTGTGGTGTCCATCGCAGTGCCAAAGATAGTTTGGTCTCGGAACGGTATACACTCTCCAGCGCATATTCTGCTGCCAAAGCAGTTGGCCGAGGCCATCCACTCTCGCCAGCGACTTTCTTACCCACTCCTTCTGCACCTGCAATCCCTTGCTATGCAACTCACCAACAACATATCTCCTCCCTGATGTTGGTTCGGTTTTCTTGAATTCACGGATAAGCGCATCAATACAAATGCGGGGTCACAACTGGAATACATTTATTCCTGGTCCACAGGGAAATAACCCCAAGGACTCCAATCCCTTGCCACAGAGCAAAGGTAGGAAATCAACAATAAATTCTTCAATCTTGGCCCAGTCGTCTGCTGATAATGCTGCGATGCTGGCAGATATTTCAGACTGCAGTGGATGGAGACCAAGGTGAAGCATTTGGATGTGGCATGTAAGATGAGGAGAGTTGACTAGGAGATTATGGAAGAGGGGGTAGAGGTTTATTATGGGCCCCAAAGGTGGCATGTTGACAAGTCCTAGAGCAAGCCCATCCTGCAGGCCCACCCCAAGAGAAATCGTGCGGAAAATGCACAATTGGGCAGGATACAGCCAAGACTGCCCCACTAGGGCACACTGAGATAGAGATTCAATGTCTTCAGAGAGGTATTCGAGCATGCTGTGTATGAGCTCCTGTGGAATTGAGAGCGATGAAGTCAGGGTGACTCGGAGCAGAATGTGTCAATCACACTTGATTGACCGGATCACGCTGAGTGGCTGTGCTAACCCTAGAGTTTGTGCACCACTTCGATAAAAGTTTTGGTGCAGACCAAATGTTTATTTCTTCCATCAACACAAAAAGTTTGTGAAGTTCAAGAATAAAACATTTAGGTTCAACAAAGTGCAAAAGACTTTGTTTCTCAAAGGATGATTTAACCAAAGACTTTTTACTTTATCATGAAAGACTGTTTCCTCAACAAGAAAAGTCCCAAAGTTTTTGTTTGTTTATACTGGAATTTACAGTTGTTCCCTCAAAACATGATGTTGTACCCCTTTTTATTAAAGTAACACATTGACCGCCATAGTATTTTGCCAACGGTGACACAAAATCCTTTGCCTAACTCTGGTACTATGTAATAGGTGGGCCACGACGCGGCACAACGCGAAATGCAATGGTACGTAACGAGACGTAAGGATTACGGAGCTGTGGAGCACAGTAATAAATGCATGCTCCACCATATTGTCTATAAGAACTGTGGGTATCTCCGCTATGTTTCATGTCTTCTTCCCACCCCACCACAACCCACACGAGAGCGAAGTCTCGAATCTGTAAGTCGTTCACTTTTCACTCCTTAAGTTCTCGTCAACCGTCCACCTCCCGGCCTGCTTCACATTACACACGCTGGTCTGCCGGCAGTAGATTGTCGCAGACCAACCTCCTGATTTTCCAAATACTCGGGTGCTTCGAGGCATGGTTTTAGCCCATCTTGTACGCCATATTTTATTCTTTGCTACCTCGAAATTGACGGCCTTCAAGTTTTGCCCCACCCGATCCTGTACCTTTGCGGTCAGCGGGATCCCTTCAATTACCATTGTTGCTCTACCTCGCATCCCCCTCTGGTTGCAGCTGGGACCGCGGGCCGGGCTCTTTATAAATGGTGCCGTGCGCTGACTCTTTGAATGGTGGTGCACCGGCTGTATCATGATCCACCAGGCATTGTTCTGCTGTGCAGCGCTTGTCGGCCCATTTTCTTACTTACCAATATACATAATCATGCCCTGCAATATATTATTTCACATGTCCATACCGTGTGCACCACCCAGAAATTTTGCACCAATCATTATATATTTATATTGCGCGTCAGCTGCACTCAGGTCACCACACCTTGACAGCCATCTCAACCCCATATGCCGCTCATGACCTTGTAATCCACAGGCTGGCTTACCACTCAATATATTAACTCTGGGTCGTGTTACAAGCCGGACCGAGGATTTTGGGCATATCACGTCTTATAACTGAATACATGCCACTATAATACATCCAGGATTTTTCCGACAAATGCCATGAATCCACATCGACACTTCTAATTATACATGTGAGATAACAAAATTGGTCTCCCACGGTTTTGTGATTTTTGACGGAGTGTGGCGCCCCATTTTGAGTTCAGTGGCAAATTTTGGAGATCTGTTGTCTTAAAAGACAGTTATGTGCAGCAGAGCAAATTTATGAGGCCATCCTATGGCATTTGAAATGCACTTTTATTATTCCCACACATTCATTTGCGAAGTTCCGCCACTTTTATACACGAAAGAAAGTGGCGGGATTCCTTCCCTTTTCCGCCACTCGTTGGCACATTAACGCCCAACGGCCCAATATCTGGTGGGCCGCATTGCGGCTCTGCAGGCGGTACAGATGAATGACCCGGTTTGAGTGTCGTAAACAATAAGACTTGTGTTGTATTACCATCTGACCTTTGATTACATTACTGCCCGCACTTTCATACCAAACTCCACACTCATTCCACAGTCTTTGATGTTATTTCCCTTTCTTCTTTTCTTCTCCGCGCGGATTGCGCACGGGACTCGTCTTGGGAGACCCCCGTGATCGTGATTCTTCTCTGATCTCGCCACACCGAGTGCCTTTTCGCTCAATTAGCATTCACCTGGGCTGTGTCCCAAGAGTCGGCACTCAGATCTGAGACCCAGCCCAGCGCTTCACTGCCAACATCATGCCAATTGGGAGCCAGTGATGTGCCCGAGTATATACAAGAAGCGAAAATGAGAACATATATATATATAGAACGGCAGGGCACGGCCAGTGATGGCCCCAGATAGCTGAAGCAGCTCCGGCTAATTTGACAGTCATAGGGCATGAGATAAGCTGGTTCTCCTGACATTGGATCAACAACCTTTACTTGGGGGTAAACACCGTCGCGAGGCATGGCACACCTTGTACTTATGTTTTTTTGTGGCTCAAGCAAACCAAAATTGCATGGGTGCAGTGTTACGTTGAGAAAAGTTGTGAGATCCTTAGCCTCAGAAAACATTTGCTGTGCAAGGAAACAGAAAATTTCAATGGGGGCAAAGTATTAGGTTCACAAGAAAAGGAGTCCGCGCCAAATTCATCACTTTGTTACTTCGCTTAAATTCGGGTAAGTTCGTCAGTTTGATGGTATTCAACGAATGTTCGTGAGTTCAACAAAATTTAAATGAAACCTCGTCACTCCCAGTAAACCACTGAAAATTTGACGCCCTATGTATGTAGAACTTCCGATTGAACGTCTCCTGCCTGGCATCATGCCGCCAGACTTTTACTCATCTACAAGATCTGAACGGAGTACAAAAGATAAATGAAATGTCATATCTTTAATAAGAATACGACCAATATTTAATTACAGCACTGAAATAGGTGTGGAAATAACTGAGATGGGGATATATGATTAGCTCAGATGCAGGGCCAGGCGCTACTCAGTGCTCAGCAACAGTGCCGAGGGACAACCGTTCCAGGGGGGAGTGGAGGGCAGCCTCTGGCGGGACAGAGCAGATGAAAATTCCGGCGGCCCTGCCTGGGTCTCCAGCAGCAACATGGTGCGAGGCGATGCACAGAATAAATTTGCTTTGCGTGCTGCAGAGCTTGGTGCCGTCCTCGATGTTTACACGTCCTTTTCTAGCCCTATGTGCCTCCTACAGCGTTTTCCCGGTCCCTTTCATCGTGAAACCCAAGGAAAACCGAGACAACCACTCACCGAATGAGTGAATTTGGCGTGCTGAATATAAAACCGCCCCCTACCCTTGCACGATTCGGGTAAAGGAGACCTCGATGTTGCTCTCGTCACCGTGCGAGTTTTGTGTCCATGTCAGGTATGCGGCACGGAATGGAGTGGCATAGACACACCGAGGATGCTGGCGCAGGTTAGTAGTTACCAGTGATCCCGCGGATTCTTTGTGTTAGCATGACAGTCGTGGTGGCAGAAAGGAAAGGCCGGAAACGACACGTGATGTTCAACATCAAATGAACTGCGAGCTCATGAATTTTCATTAAAATTTACTTAACTAACGAACTTCCACAGAAAATCATTGGAAGTAGTGAACTTTCCCTAAATGTGATCAAAGTGACGAGGTTTGTCCAAAATAAGCGAAGTAACGAAGTGACGAAGAAGGCTACTACCCCAAGAAAAGCTACTGGATTTGTTCAGAATAAAGTTGTTACAAGAACAACCCTTACTCGGCCGTCCCGGCTTATTACTAAGCGGGATTGGGAAGTGGCTTTTGGGGAATCATCAATGAAGTCGAATAAAACACTAGGAGAGGTACAGAATATTCTACGACCTAGCTACTGTTAAATATTGTAGGTGCAACCGTGTGATACCAACTACTAATAATATAACTACTATTGTTCCGGTGGTTACCACGCACTATTGTTCTTGTAACCATCAGTGTTCCGTGTATCAACTACTGTCTTCTCTCGTGGCATAGCTTCTTCTTCCCATGTCAACATCAAGTCAACAATAAACATCCTGCTTCGGTGCCGCGATCGTGTGTTGTGAATAATAAACATGTGTTCATTACTAAGAACATGCGCTCCGTGTATGGCGCCAAGTTCTTGTGTTATAATGAATGTGTTGAGATCATAGACTCGATCTCTTCTGGTGCTTCCTCCTCATGTATCAGGATTGAGCCATTGCACATGTAGTGCCCTTTTCCTCAACCATCATGTTCCAACGTGTCCTACTACGTTCCTTGCAACCACCTGTCTTGACCAAGCCTGGCTATGCCGTTGATAGAGCTATGGAGCGATCTTAGGGTAATGTCTTCAATCATGACTTGATCGGAACAACCTAGACGTGTGTCTGCCTTGTGGTCGCTGTTCTTCTTAAGGCGTGTAAGCCTTTCTTCTTTGTCAATTGATCCTCAATCAAGGTCTTTGTAAACACCTCATGTTTATGATGCTTCTTCGATCTATGGCATGATCATCTATGATCGGTACTTCCTTCTACGTCTCATGTCTTGCGGATGTGTCCGGGTATGCACTACTTCCTCGTGTATTGTTCAACACTATGTCATGGTGCTTCTTGTGCTATACTTGTCTTCTTGTATCACACGACTTGGATTGTTGAATCCGACTATGAACTTCCCTCTTGTTCGGTTGCACTCAATGAATCCTGCCAAAACCGTGGCGGTATATCCGGACGTGTTTCCCTAGTCTACGGTTGTCATGGTTGGACTGCGCGTTACACCTTGTCCAAGATATAGAACATTTCTCAAGTCTTTGTCTCTTGTTCAGATATAGACTTCTTCTTATCTGGCTTATGATCCGCTTGATAAGGCTTTTGAGCGCTTAGCTCCTTTGGATCTCATGTGGGGCACGTGTGGCGTTGTCACGTGCGTCTGATCGGATCAAAACGCTCGAAGCATGACAAAAGTAGTAATTTGGCGATGATACTGAGAATGAACTGTTCCACTGTTAGTTCTACAACAACAAACAGGACTTGACCATAAATTCCTTGGGTGAATTTGGCTCCCACACAGATCCAAGCTGGTTTGTCAGTAGCAATTGTGTGTCTAAATGGCATTCTTCACTTGACTCCAAGCAGAAAATTTCCACTGCCCGGAAGCTGTTAAAATTTCTTGGTTGAACCATGTACAGGCCATTCCGACAGCTTTGGAAACAAGTAAAGTGGGTGGGCTCTGACTCCCAGAGTCGCTTAATGAGAGGACTCATGGCCAAGTGCAGAAAGGAACGCAGAGCTAGGCCATTGGACAGTCGTGATTACTTTTCACAGCCACACACAAGCATCAAATGGGTCCATTGAAGAACACATAATTTCACGTTTTTCTGGGGCGAGAATTTAGCCATTGCTCATTTCTGGAGCCATCTGAATAGACACTATATGGATTCACCAAAAAATCATTCAAACTCTAACAGCTTGAGCAATGGTGAATTTCTTTTGGGAGTTACAAACAGGCATCAACCCAATGAAGAATGAGGAATTTAAAGCTTTTCCTGGGCCCAAATCCAGCAATCACTCGTCTCTGGGACCATCCGAATGGACTTCACATAGATCCACCAAAAAATCATTGAAACTCTAACTGGTTGGGTACAGGTGAATTTATTTTCAGAGCATCCAAATGGACTTAAATCTTGTTATGCCTGCCCCAAAAGATTAATTAGAGGCTTGGAGTAGTATGGAAGGAATCAATAAGAAAAGAGGATGGAGAGAGAGTGAACGGTCATTCAAATCAGAGTGAAGGAAAGACAAACAGAGGGTATGAAAAAAGGCAAGAAAAGCAGGGCAAAAATAAAATGCGCCCTCTGAGAATTGAACTGTTGACAGGTAAGAAATGCGTACTGTAGGAGGGTTCCGGTTTAAACCGTGTCATGTCCTATGAGACCCCTGGGTTTAAACCGGTTGGAACCATCATGGTTTGAACCATCACTAGTTCTCCTATAAAAGTCGGCTCTAAACCATGATGGTTCCAACCGGTTTAAACCATCACGGTTCAAACCACTGATGGTCTAACCGGTTTAAACCATCACAGTTCCAACTTGGTTCAAACCACTGATGGTTTTAACCGATTTAAACCATCACAGTTCCAACTTGGTTTAAACCACTGATGGTTCTAACCGGTTTAAGCCGTGGTTGGAACCAGTTTAAACCGTGGTTGGAACTGGTTTAAACCACGGTTCGAACCGGTTTGAACCGCGGCTCGAACCGGTTTAAACCATCATTCTTCGAACTCAAAATGTCCAAAATGTAGATTTTTTTTGGTTGACACATGAAAAAAGTTTGAACTGGTTTAAACCATGGTTTGAACCAGTTAGATCTGTGCATATGGTTGAGATAGGGTTTACCATGCTTGACCAGCAGTGTTTAAAGACAGATCGCAAGAAATGGCATCAGCAACAGCAGCAGATATGTCCTCAGGTTGTTCCATACATCATTTCAGTACCCTACTGCCCACCTTAGGAGGAGAAATCATTCTTCCCCTCTGACTTCAATAGTAACGATCACCCCAACTTGGGTTGGACATTCTAGGAGGAGAGGAACTCAAACTGTGAAAGGGTGAAGCAAATGATGCTCATCATAGCTTGTGTCAGCACATCTGACATAGCCAGGCACTTAGACAGCACAAGAACTCACGCAAAAATGCTGGTGTTCAGACCAAAATTCAGGATCATGTCAAAAAGTATTGCCAGGCTTGTATTGCAATGATTGCATTAAGCTGTAACCCAGAAGACCCTAGGTTTGAGTATCCAGAGCTGAAAGATGAAGATCTATACACTAAAAATTTGGATCAACCCCATAATCTGGGGGATGGAGGGAAGGTTAGGGGTTGAATTTGATGAAAAGGCAAGCATGGAAACTTGTCCGAAGCAGAGGATGTTGAATACACATTGGATTGTAAGTTCAATTGTGTCTTGAATGTCTGATAACCAAATACTGTACTATTTCGATCAATTCGGCGGTCACGCATCACGCACCCCCTGTACCGCGATGAATTCTGGTCTCGGTCACGCGTCACGCGTCACGACACCCAGTGCCGAATGTAAAATGCGTGACATGGAGGCTAGACCTCCTTTGAAGGTGCAAAAAAGGTTAAATTTTCAAAAAATTTTGTCTTGAAGGCCGAATTTTTGGAGGTGTCACGTCAAAATTTGCCATTTGCCAAAGTGCCAAAATGGTATTTTGGGTCACAGGTCACAACACATGCTGAATTGATCGAAATAGTACAGTATTGCACAGCAGCTCATGTGCAGTGGCATCACACCCAGGCAGATATGAAACACTGGCAAGAAGAGGTTGAAATTCTTGCACAAGAGTTCCGATGAGCAATTCAAGGTTTCACCAAAATGGTGACTGTTTGGACCACCCTTGCTGAAGATCACAGCAATGATCCAGGTATGCAGGCTTATGCATTGAAGAATGCAAATATGTATGGGCAGATGCGTGAGGATGCGGAGCAGAAGTTTGCAGATGTTGGAAGTACTTGGCCTAGTGCGGGGGTTAGTCTTGCCCAGCATATCAGATCTGAGCGACCAGATGCAAGAATTGACTGGGATGCTGGAGTAGCAGAAAATAATAGAGTATAACTGTGTTTGTTTTCATATGCCAACCAAAAAGAATAATATAGATTTTGAACATATGAGTTCAAAGTTCAAAGCTTGATAGCTTGAACCAGTTTGAACTATGTGTTTTCATGTGTCAACCAAAAAAAGCTACATTTTGCACATCTTGAGTTCAAAATGTGATGGCTTAAACCGGTTCCAACCACGGTTCCAACCGGTTCGAACCATCAGTGGTTTAAACCGGTTCAATCAGTGGTTTAAACCAGTTCCAACCATGGTTTAAACTGGTTCGAACTGTCAGTGGTTTAAACCGGTTCCAACCACGTTTTAAACCGGTTCGAACTGTCAGTGGTTTAAACCGGTTCCAACCATCAGTGGTTTAAACCGGTTCCAACTGGTTCCAACCATCAGTGGTTTAAATTGGTTCCAACTATCAGTGGTTTAAATTGGTTCCAACTATCAGTGGTTTAAACCAGTTCCAACCGGTTCCAACCATCAGTGGTTTAAACCGGTTCCAACCACGGTTTAAACCAGTTAGAACTGTGATGGTTTAAACCAGTTGGAACTGTGATGGTTTAGAGCCAAATTTTATATGAGAACCAGTCATTTTTGAACCGGTTTAAACTATTATGGTTTGAACCAGTTTAAACCCTGGGGTCTCATAGGACATGAGGTGGTTTAAACTGAAACCCTGCTGTTGCTGGAAATGCCAGAAGCCATTAGATTCAAATGTAATGAGCCTTAGGACACTGCCACCATTTACCCTTCACACAGCCACTATTTTCATTGCATTGAAAAATGTGGACAAGTAAAAATTGAGGGGCGAAAAACCTCATTGCGAAGATATTAATAGAATGATTACATTTGGGGGTAAAAGCTGTCACAGGGCGCGGCAGATCTCGCACTCATGTCCTTTTATAGCTCAAAGATTCAGTTCTTCCTAAACGAGTCAAACAAGATTCAAAATCATGAGATTCAATTATCAATGCTTGATTGTGACTCCGAAAAAATCACTGCCACCCAAGCTTGTGGAGTTCCACGGATTTGTTGGTGCAACTTGGTAGAGTTTTCTCAGTCAGTCTCAGAAAGAAGCCATGGGCAGATTCTAGCTCCAGTAAAGTTTTAAATTTCTCATTCCTTAACGGACTTGGTTGATGCTTGTTTGTCACTTTCCAAACAAAAATATGTTCATGGCTGACCAAGCTGAAAGAGTTTCACTGTTTTTTTTGCCTCATCTTGTAGAGTCTAGTCAGTTGGTCTAGGAAAAAAGCTGTGGTCAGATTACTGGTCCAGGAAAGATTGAAATGTCTCATTTTTAACACACTCCATTCACACTTGTGTGTGACTCCAAAAATATTTTTGCTGCTGCGCAAGCTTGAGGAACTTCAATGATTTTTTGCTGAAACATAATCAGCTGGTCTCAGAAACAAACCATGGTGACTTGATTTTTGGTGCTCCAAACAAGTGTAAACCAAGTTCATTGAAGAATGACAAACTTTTTTTTTTCTGGAGCTAGAATCAGGGCAAAGCTCATTTTTGAGGCTATTTGATTAGATACTACAAGGAACCACCAAAAAATCACTGAAACTCTTATACATGGGCAGCAGTGAATTTATTTTAGAAGCATTTATATGAACTTAATGTGGAACCAAAAAGCCATTGGAGACTTGTGGTAGTATGGAGAGAGGGAATAACAAAAAGAGGATGGAGGGAGAGTTTGATCAGTCATTCAAAAGAGAGCCAAGGAAAAACAATGAGAGAAGAACCAAAAAGCCAAGAAAAGCAAGGCAAAAATAAAATGCCTCCTGTGAGAATTGAACCGTTGACGGGTAAAAAAAATCAGAAACCATTAGATTTGAATGTAATGGATCTTGAGACACTGCCACTATTGACTCTTCACACAGTCACTATTTTCATTGCACCGAAAAATGTGGACAAGGAAAAATTGAGGTGCGGAAAACCTCATCTCCAAGATATTAATAGAACCATTACATAAGTACTTGTAATAAGTGTCTTTATTTGACTTAATTTACAGACTGAATTGTAAATCTTGTAAACCGTAGAGATAGCGGAACCTTCCCCATTCGTTAGTTGCCGGCGATCGAGATGGAAAACTGACAGATCGCGCGTTACCTCCGCGCTTACGTTCCTCTCACGCCGACCCTTCGTCCTCCCTTGCCCTCTTTTGCGCATGTCCCCATTCACCACCACTCTCGGACGAGACTCCCGGATCCTGCGAAACAACGGTCTAGGATGCGACGAATTTATGGTGTTCTACCTTCTTCTCCCGCCTCTTTGTTGTCTGCAAAAATACCGTGCTTTCTCTCGCACTCGGAGTACAGAGTACCACGCGTCTTTGGCCATCACCTAGTATCTTTTCAACGAGCTCCGGCTATTCTCGCTGACTCTGCTTGCTAGATTTTCGCAGATGCCGCAAGCTGGTGTGCAGAAGTGGGTAGGTGGAAAAGGGAGAATCACTCACTGGCCCCTTCTCATGAGGCCAGAACTGACAATGTATATTAATTAAAGCCACAACGGCCGCGCAATGCTCACTAACCGGAAAAATCAGCAACAATTTACAAATCCAAGTCTGAAGGCTGCGGGCTCTGGCGACGCGTCCAAGTCCCAATTGCGTTCTTCCAAAGCCGGTCTCCAGTTCCCCGTGGGTCGTATCCACCGTCTGCTCAAGAAGGGCAACTACGCATAGCGTGTGGGCGCCGGTACACCTGGTGCGTCATCTTTGCCTTGACTGGCTCTTTTTCCAATCTTTTCTCTTCGGTTTAGCTCGCCGCTGTCCTCGAATACCTTGCCGCTGAGATCCTTGAACTCGCTGGCAACGCTGCCCGTGACAACAAGAAGCACCGTATCGTGCCCCGTCACCTGCAACTCGCCATCTGGAACGACGAGGAGTTGGGAAAGAGGTGCGCGCCTCTTCCTTGACATTGCTCTCAGTCTCATGCTGCCCCAAGCTCCTCGGTTCCGTTACCACCTCCCTGGGCGGTGCGGTTCCCCACATCGACCCGTCTCTCCTCCCCACCACCCAAAGCTCGTCTTCCCTGCTTGCTCGCAATTCGCGTTTCGCAGAGGGCAAGGGCGCCGTCGCCGAGCAGTGATTTTCTTGTAGACGTATCATCCTCATCCTATATTATTCTCCTCGCATTTTGTACTGTTTATGTATTTTCTATAACAATCTCGCATGATTTTGGCATCTATTTTTGTGTGATTGTCTCTTTTGAAGCTTGGCTTGTGTCTCACATTTCTATTCTCATTTGAACTGCTTGTACTATTATTTCTATATTATCACTCCACACCAAGTGCTGACGCGTTTGTACTGTTATGTTTTTTCTATAACAATGTGGCAACATGATTGGTATCTGTTACGGAGGTTGCGCCCGGCAGCAACTGAATTGAATGTGTGAAAAATTTGACGCGCCGGGAATTCACCACGGTGGTGGATTTTTGACCGCGAACTGTCACAGTGTGACTCTACGCGTCGACCTGGTGAAGTATCGCTCTATTCAACTGAAATTATGGTGCAATGAAGCAGTAGAGGCTTATGAATTGATTTCTAAGTTCAATAAGTCCCCAGTGATTATATTGAATGTTCCAGTAGCCCAAATTCCGAGCTTTGTCTGAGTCCACTTACCTGAGCTTGGAAGGCGCTTTCCTGGGTCTGTAATACATTTTAAAAAATTCTGAATACACCAGAAGGCGGCTAGGAAGGCTGGAGTTCCTCCCAGATAGGCAGAATAGCAAAAATGTGGTCAGAAGTCTTGAGAAACTGGCGCGCGCGCGGCGCGCCATAAGGTCACGGGACTGTAAATCCTGTAAATTCAGATCAATTTACCGTAAATTGATGCACCGTAAGAACTTATGGGCAACTTATCCCACTTATTGTGGGGAAACCGTCCAAACCTAACCCATTTCTCTCTACTCTCCTCCAGAAACTTACCAGTCTCATTATCCACACCACAAAATGTGTCCGAGCCTATTCTCATATTTTCTGGGTGTTGTGGAAGGTGTCGAACGTGTCGCGACGTCGAGCAGAACAATGTTTGCGTGTCTTTACATCGGAGTTTGAACTTGAGTTTGTTTACTTCTCTCACTCCCTCCTCGACTGTGATGCATTCGATGGCACCCAGCGTCACTGGGCCTTGCATGAAGGCTCTATAGCCTCTGAACTCGCTATTCAAGTCTTTTTACACGTCATTATTACGAAAATACATGGCGGGCACAAGGTTTTGAATTCGCATGGCTTGAATTCCTGCGGAGTAGAACAAGCTCTTTGCACTTCTTTAACCCAAACTAACGCCCGTTCAGCATGGACTCATGTACAACACTTACCACACGTTTTCTGCCTTCAGTTCTCGTGCACTGAGCTGGTCTCGGTACGTGTCAATGTGTCATTGTGCGCTTTCCACCCAATCTAATGTAAACGCCAGGTCATTATAATGTCGTTGGGATCCCCTCGCCGCCAAACAATCATCTTTGGCTCCCTCGTTGCCTGGCTCTTCCACGGTGGGATCCCCTCGTGCCACAACCGCTATCCAGATATCTTTCATGGACGGCTCGAACGAGACAGTCCTTTCCGACAGTACTTGGCTAGCTTCCGGAAGCATCCCTGTGGATTTCCCTCTCCCTCGCGACAACTCTTCCTTCGTACAAGCCGAGATCGTCACTCAGTACGGTTCTAGCCCTTGGGGACTGGGTGTCACGATCCCCATTCCGCTGAATCTGACAGGCAACGCGTGGATCTGGTCCACCTCCAATGCCTCCACTAGCGCGGCTGTCGGAACCGTCGGATTCAGAAAGACCGTAGTGTCGCCGGCCGGGAAAACCGCCACCTCGCATTGGGTAGAATCGGCAGCTGGGAGTACGCGCAGCGATTTGTCGTCCCGCTCATGGCGAAAACCAACGTCTTCACGGTGCTCGCCACCAACTTTGAGTCGCAGCAGACACCCGGGGCCCGTCTAGCGCGGGCTTCATCGCTGCGCTGCAGATCATGTTTTCAGACGGGAGCAACGAGATCATTCGCACCAACACGTCGTGGCTCGCAGGCAACATCACGACGGCGTCCGCGTTCCTCGGCACAGCGGACTCGACGCTCGCAAACCTAGATGCGAGTGAACAAACGGACGAGTTCACTCAACCAATCGTCGTCCAGATCCAGCGGATTCAGCTCTATCATCGAGGGACTGAGACTGAGTGGCGGCTCATCCCCCTCCAACCCTCAACACATTCTCAGCGGACTCTCCGCCCTTAGACTTCCCCTGGCCCCAGCGCTGTCCAAGCCCCGGACACATCGCTCCCGTCGACGCAGGATCATGTGCGCGACGAGCTGCGGTACGGACGCCAGGCCGGCAAAGCCCGCCTTCTCGCGCTGCAGCGTCGTTGCACCCGTCGCCTTTTCTTTCACTGCCTTCTTCTCCGCATCCGGTGCACACAGAGACGAAGAGGATGAGGACGCAGATGACGAGGGGTCTGAGGATGGAGGGAAAAGCCCCACAATCACATCCACCTCCCTTCCCAGCTCCTTTGAGCGCTTACGCCGCCTCTGCGCCTCGCCCGCGTCCCTCGGCACCGTCCTTCTCAACTCGTGGTCCAGCGCCAGACTACTCTCGGTGGAGGACGGCGGCGGTGCGACGGTACACGCCGCAAGCGCCACATATGCATGTTCCCGCACCGCAAGCAGCGCGTCGAGCTTGGCTTGGAGTACCTCGAGCTGTTCGGCTTGAGGAAAGTCAGCAGGGAGGTGCGCGGCGAGCTGGGCAGAGGAGAACACGTCGAGGATGGAGGGCGCGGGCGGGGCCTTTTGGGGCATGGCACCCTTGGGGAGGTCGAGGCAGAGCGCGTTTCCAGCGCATCGAGAGGGGGGAGAGGTGTGTCGCTCGGGAGCGGGGACGTGGTCATGGAGGGGTTGGGCGGCTCGAGGTCGTCGCAGTCTGAATACGAATTTGGGCGCCACCTAAACCGGCGGGAATTCTCAATGGTGAGTGATATGCAGTCTTTTTTCTATATTCAGACTCATACCGTTGGCATTTATAGCTGCAATCCATTCTTATCAAGGAGGGAAACCTGGTCCAGATGCGGGCGAAGCTCCATCAGTACAATGATGATTTGCGGAAAGAAATTGTGAGTGGCGCGAGTCTATCTACGCCTGTGTTGACCTAGTTCTCGCAGTCTACACACGTGGACGCAAATAAACCATTCACTGTTCTGCACATTTTCACCTTCGTGTACGTGCTCCCCGCACCGTCTTTGTTTTATTTTAATTCTATACTAACTCTCCTCTATCTGCATAGTGTCTACCTCCACCTCCAATGCATGCCTCACCGCTCCAAGTCTCCTCTGCCCGCCTCACACAGACACAATTTTCCCGAGGAGGTCCACGTACATGTGGTCATCAAGGACGCGAATGTGGACGAGAAGGAGGCGCCGCTCTCAGCCCTTGCGCTACGGGCGGTGAAATTTCAATGACGGCTTCTCAAGCACCGCCATTTCATCCTGGGTTGACATCAGCGACATGGTATATTTTGTTACTTGGCCGGGCACCAACGAAACGAGAGTATTTAGTTCTACATTTGTATGCATGCACCTTTTTTTCGATACACTACGTATTCAAATCATGACGAATATAGCTCGATCGTGCGCTTCCATCTATGAGACAGGGGGACGTCTTGCTGCTTCCACAACCATGGGCATTGAAGGATTTTGGAAGGTATTCGAGCCTTGCAATTCTTGGAGCAGACGAAACTAATGCATGTCGGCAGATTGCCTTGCGTGCTTCTCAAAAGATGTCCTTCAAGGCTTTAAATGCTCAGGAGGGAAATGGCCGCACTGGCAAGGCTATGATTGTTGGGGTCGACGCTTAGTATGTGCAAGCTTACTCCTGCTACATGGTACTGAGCTAATTCATGCAATAGCTTGTGGTTGACCCAATGTCAAGCAGTCTTCTATACGCCTCGCCATGCTCAGTCGGGGAGGAGTCCTGAGCTCCGCACTCTCTTCTACAAACTTGCGGCCCTCAATGATGCCGGCGTAATTGCTGTATTTGTATTCGATGGCCCCAACCGACCCTCCATTAAACGCAATAAGAAAGTCAAGGCCCAGCCTCACTGGCTTGTGGAAGAATTCCAAGAATTGATCAAGTTATTCGGTTTCTATTGTTACACGGTAATTATAACATCCTCTCTTCCGTAACTGAGCGCTCATTGATTGAGCATTTAGGCACCTGGGGAAGGCGAAGCTGAACTCGCGTACCTCAGTCAACGTGGACACATTGATGCCGTCGTTACTGATGACGGAGATGCTGCTTTATTTGGTGCTAAGAGAATCATCCGAACGTTCGTTGTCCCATTCCCTTCCTGGCAGTTACTGATTCCTACCCTTTCAGATTAAAAGATCAATCCAAGGACGAAATCACTGTATACACAGCAGAGGCGTTGCAGAGCAATTCTCAAGTGGGACTGACGCGTGGTGGTATATTTTTGCTTGCTGTCATGAGAGGCGGAGACTACGATACGGTACGTTTCATCTATGTTCCTATAGCATAATCTCAGGCAGTGTCGTAGGTCGGGCTTGCTGGTTGCGGGATCGCTGTGGCGCATGCGCTTGCACGTTGTGGGTTCGGGGATTCCTTGCTCACAGCTGCTCAGAACATGGCGCCACGGGAGCTTCAAAAATTCCTGGTCACTTGGCGTCAGGACATTCGCTTGGAGCTGCAGGCTAATTCCCAAGGCCATCTGCGGTTCAGGCAAACCACCCTTGCAAACAAGATCCCCAACAGCTTTCCGGATGTCCGCGCTCTCCTGCTTTACAGTGGTCCGCTCACCTCTTGGTCCGAAGGATACCTCCCGCCTACTACCGATGGTTGGATTATCAAGCTTCCTTCTCTACCAGAGCTTGCTTTGTATTGTAAAAGGAAGTTCGGATGGCCACCTGTAACAATTGTCGATAAATTCAAGCGCCTGATCTTCCCGGGTGTTTTTACCAAGCGTTTGACGCTGGTAAGTCCTTCCCTATTGTACTTCGCGCATGTAGTAATTTCTGTCCGACCTAGCCTTATGATCTTAACCAACACCTCTACGACCACGTTGTCCTCGGGAAAGTACAGGAAGAGCAGCCACCATTGTCTGCATTTTTGCAGATCATTTCCTATGACGAGTCCACACCCGAATTCCGAAAATACAAGATCAAGACTTCCGTCGGCGGCCTCGCCCAGTGGATACTTTCTCGTCTCGATGCCCCTGTGGCGGCTGCAGGCTCCGCTTCAGCCACGTCGAGTCTATGGATATTTGCGCCTGCTGTAGAACGGTACTTTCCTGGGATGACAGCCAAATACCATGGTGTTCCCGTAAGTAATGCCTTCGCCTTCTCAGAAGAAAATTAATTCTTTGGGTCGATACAGCTTCCTCTGGCTTCAGCCGAGGATCCCGTCGATTTTTTCACTATCCCCGACAGTCCAGTCTTCCCGGCCGCAGGGTCCAAGTGGTTGGGACTTGTGGACCTCACTAACGACGACGATGACGACGTTGTGCATCCTCCCGTGCACGCTCCTGCGTCAAAGTGGTTGGGACTGGTGGATCTCACCAATGGAACCGCGGAATAGGCGTGGATGAGACTTACAGTATTCATTAAGGTTGACGTCGCATATCAGAATCCCCAGTAGATATTCTAGCATGTAGTTGATTAAAGCCATAGTATCACAGTAGTAGAGTCTTTGTGCATGAAAATCCATATTTTGAAACCATTTGTCTGATCGTAGACGCACCGCGTAAACCCCTAAAAATTTACATTCCCTCTGCTATCCCGACATGCCCAAAGAACCAAAGCCGCGTGCACGCGCAACTGGCAAAAGAAGCTCAGGCAAAAAAAAGGCATCCACGACAAGCTCTGCGGACGTCTTGAAGCAGAATAATGCTGCGATGCAAGATGAATTTGGTAAAGCCGCGAATACCAAAAGCGCATACAAGGGGTATCTGGCCAGAGGCCAGGCTATTATAGCCGACGTTGTAGCAGAGAGACGGCGGCTCGAGGAAGAAGATCCTGGCTCCCACCGAGAGAGCATAGATGTCGAGCTCTTGGCTGTTGCGCTCGAGGGGCCGCCGAACAAGCATTCCGTGTATGCCTTGAGCCTTTACCTGACTCAGAAGTGCGTTGAGGAAGGCCTAGGGAAGAGTACAGCGGATGGAATCCATGGCGCATTCGCAAATTACTGGGACCATTTGTGAGTGCAAATTGAGACCGACATCAAATTTCATTAGCTCACCGTGGACAGACCTGATTCGGGCGGAAAGTACGCAGGACAGTACTTGTTTGACGAAGAGACAGGGAAGGTTTCTGGAAATCCCGCTCGAGCTGTCGAAATTCAGAGCTTCATGAAGTGCATCAAGAATAAGGCTCGTGTGAAGGGAGCTGCTGCTACTCGCCAGCATGCCGAGGCGACGACAATCGAAGATATGCGAGCTATGATGCAATGTTCATTGTCCGAGTGCCCCAACAAGAAGGTGGAGGACGTACCAAAGACTGCCGACGACCTATTGCTCGTGATTCGCCACGGCCAAACAAGAGCTTTCTTGTCCACAGGGTACACTCTTTGGACCAGGTATGTTTCATTCTTACTTGCCCTCTTCAATTGATTAACAATAAACACTCAAGGAACTTCGAGACTTGCCAGATACAAATGCGAGATATCACAGAAGGAACTGGTCCATCTCCCTACAATCTCCCCATTCTGAGTGTCTTTCTCGACAACCGAAAGGGCTGGCAATTAAAACAAGGATACGACGGGCCTTTGGAGAGTGAGATTTACTTTGTTAACCAAGACGAAGAAATATTTACTCACTAGTTTTAACCAGGTCTTACATATGAAATTTACGAACAGAAGGATACCCCAGAGATTGACATGTTCAGCCACGTTCACCGTTGGCTCAAGTTGTACCGCCGCCTACTTGGAAGGGATTTTGAAGACGACGACTACCTCTTCCCATTGGTCAGCACCAATGGATTGATTCATGCCAAAAAGCCAATGACCCACGACACCGCGCAAGACCGCATCAACGAGTTCGCCACTGCCGCCCTAATCAAGAAGTTCTTCACCACTCACTGTCTTCGCCGTGGCGGTTCCCAATATCGATTCATGTTCGCTCCGCTCGGCAAGCGTTGGTCTTTGACCATTATCCGATGGTGGGGAGGTTGGGCAGAAGGCGAGCATGTAAGAATTTCGGGTTGTTCCTGTCGTTCCTGTCTGATAACATCTGCCATTAGGTGGACACGCTCATGCGATATCTGCTAGATTCTCTCCAGAGTTATGAATCGGGCCATGGTGACGCTCTCAATCCTTTCCGCACGGAACCAGACAAGAGTTTCATGGGCGAGCATTCCTTGCTGGAACCCCCAACCAAAGCGGAATTCCGTTTGTTCGGTGAACAGCTCTTTACCAAGATCGACAGCGTCACACGTACCCCAAATGTTACTCCGGATCTATCTGCTCTCTTGGCTTCCTTTATGAATACGCCGAGCATGTCTACGGTGCAATCCACCAGCACTGGTGCGGCTATCGGCAGCGCTGGCGTGAGATTGTTAGTGGATCGGATGGCGGCTGGTTCTCAGGATGACGAGGTGATGGACACGTCGAACAGCTTGCGTCCCTCGAGCCCCGCTGGCGCTACCTCGGACTCCACCGAGTCGGATGTTATTCCCATCGCTAACGCCATCATTCCAAATGTCGGAAGGAGCAGTACCGCGTGGAAACGAGCCATCGACCAGTGGTACACTGCAGATCCTGCCAATGGGCTGAAGAAGGCGCTGAAGGATTGGCCAAACGAATGGTATACTGGGAAAATGCGCACCAAGGTTGGGACATTGTATTCAAATTGCAAACTTTTAGCTGAAGAATATGAACGGTGAGACTTTCCTATAATGCAGCGACCTCAAATTCAGGCTCCTACAGTATGGGTTCTAGCGACGACGCTTTCAAGACAGCATATCCTGAGTATGCCAAAATCACATCATTACTTGTTGCCATTCGCAAGCGTAAGGGACTTGTCCGACAACCCCGGGCATCTGTTTAACTTCAATCCACGTTCGACGGCGTACTTTATGATTATATTTCTCATTAGCATCTTCCTTATTCCTACTGATATATTCCTTATACTCTACAGTACTGAACATATAACGTCTGAGATGCCTATGCATCTCAATTCCTTAGCTCGTTACGCGCCAAGCTGATGTGGCTAATATACCGTTGTATTCTTTGCGTCATAAACAGTTGCATATGATGGGAAAATAACTCTAGGAGTCCGCAGAAGAACCGAACCAAGCCGCCCAAAGCTCATAGGGGCCAAGGAATGAGACGGCGAGAGAAAGGCAGGCGGCTGTGGCCTAAAGCGGTTGTGCCCTAAAGGGGAAGCGGCTATCCGATCACGGTGATCAAACGGGGCGAGGCGATGCGATAAGGGACGCGGCTGTGCGATAAGCCTGTAAATCTTAAGGAATAAGTGTCTTTATTCTCGTAACAGTTTGGCATCAGTGACAACACAAGATTCTCACTGCTCCTTCTCCCTCACATGCCAAAGTATGAAAAGACCGAATCGGACAGGGACATTAGCATCTGTCCCCACAGGACCACCAGAAGCTTACCAAATTGGTCCAAAAACTTGTGGATCTGGATTCTGACAGTATTGACGATGGTGTGGACATGGATCAGATGTGGGAGCTTGTAGACCAATCTGCATGGCACAAGTTGAGCAAGGCAGACAGGGCAGATATACAGATCACACCTGAAAATACCACCACCACTCAATAACTATTGATGGGTCTACCCCCCAAGACCCATTGATAGTTATGGAAATGTGGCATGGCCACCAAACACCTTTGGTGGCAGCCACAGCACCTAGCTGTGGCAGGGCAGCTATGCCACCCAGTATATACTGGCCCTGGCACTATTTGGGTAACAAATTTTACATCCTCAGTTGAAATGTCTGGTGGCACCAGTGGCACTATTTGGGTAACAAATTTTAACTGATCCTAGGTTGAAATGTCTCCTGGCACCCATGGCACTATTTGGGTAACAAATTTTTACCGATCCTGGGTCAAAATGTCTCATGGCACCCATAGCACTATTTCCATCACAAATTTTAACTGATCCTGGGTCAAAATGTCTTTTAGCACCTGTGGCACTATTTGAGTAACAAAATTTAACTGATCCTGGGTCAAGGTCTCATGGAATGCATGGCACAATATCCATCACAATTTGCGGTTCTATGGCACACATGGCAGTTCTGTGTCATATGTTGCACTGCTTGGTCGAAAAAAACTGACCAAACAATGCCAGGTATATACTGGGTGGCATGGCCACCCTGCCACAGCTGGGTGCTTCAGCTGCCACCAAAAAGTGTTCAGGGGCCATGCCACCTCTTAATAACTATCAACAGGTCTTGGGGGGGTAGACTCGTGGATAGTTATTGAGCAGTGGTGCTATTTTCAGGTGGATCAAAGAGTTCATCGAAAGCTGGCGGAAGACTTGACACTGAACAGCACAGCCAACAGATGCACACAGGCCATTGCATGGGACCCCACTCCTCAATGCACCAGAACCCAAGCCAAGTGCATGCTAAGAAGTGCTGGTGCACGATTTTGTCCAAAGACCAGTCTCACAGGCAGTCTGTGATGCAAACATGAAACTTGAAGAACAGATGGCGAGGAAGGAGGTACAATGGATGTGAAACCAACACATGTTCCTGGAAATCGCAGAGAAGGGCCATAGCCTTTGGGTGATGGGGAAGCGCAGCATCCAGAGCCGGTGCCACAACAACAGATCCTGGTGGTGTATGGGTTGCCAGCCCAGGGTTCCAAGGATGGTCTCTGCTTCACCATAAAACAAATCATGGAAGTATTGCTGGGTCTCATGGAAAAAACAACGTTGAGCAAGAGAGGTTGTAACCCTGAAATCCAGCAGTGTGAGGGTACCATCCGGGCTGCATGTTTCCCAATGCAGAACAAATTGAGAAGATGTGCGAGGATTGAGGAAGAACTGAAGTCATGAGTCCCAGGCCCAGGCAAAGTCACGCAGAGAAAAGGACATGGTGGTGGGGGAAAAAAGAGTAGCGCTGCCGAAAAGGAGGACGGAAACCGAGACAGGGGCTCAGGGTTGCTGAACAAATTCAGAACCCAAAAGTCTATCACTGGGGGCAAACAACGACACACTCGGAAGCCGAGTGCGTTACATGCATGCACACTGCATGCAAAGGGTTGACACGACAAAGGCCACAAGGGCCTTTGTCACACCAGTGTTTTTGGGAGAGGAAACAAAGAGAAACAATGGTGCAACAAAGGCCCCTGTGGTCTTTGTCATCTCAAGCCTTCACATGCGGGGTGCATGCGTGTAACGCACTCAGAACCTGAGTGCATCGTACTTTGCCCCCAGTGTATGTTTCAGGGAGAAAGTTTATCGGATATCAGGATGGAAGTGCTATGCGGGTTCTGGATTTGGAACTAAATCAAGAACCCAAAGTGACGGCATGACACCAAAATGCCACCAGCAATCAGATGATTTCGACAGAGAAGGCAGAGTTGAAGGATAGGGGTTGAGGGCGGGTTGTAGAACCTGAAAGAAGGATGAAGGAAGCATGGTCGAACCAGGGGAGAACATGGGGGGTCGAGTGTCAAAGACAACGGGAATGCCCGGTGCAACAATAATTGACAGGCAGTAACAATAGGCCTTGCAAGCATAGTTTGGAGTTTGCAATCTGGACAATGGGACCACAAAAAAGGGATAAAGCGACAATTATCTCTCCCACCGCAATGCCCATTCCGGACACATTCCTTGAACACGGCACGAGCGTGCAGGTGGTGTCTTTCAAAGTATATATCTTTTGTGAACATTGGAGGGTCATAAATGATACTAAGGTTGTTATCTTTGCCGGAAAATCTTGAGAGTCTTGTTGTATTTGGAACGTGCTTCGTTCCGGAACCCACAACGGGTGGAGGCACGTGATGGAGTCAAAATATCCGTCAGCTGCTGCTCTTGCGAGCCTGCGGAATACGGGTATGAATTCCGCGATCTCACACCAGCGCACATATGCCACTTGCAAGTCAGTAGCGGTGGAGTGGACTGCCAAATCGAAACACCGTGTTTCGATTCATACCAGGCAGTCACTGCCTGGTATGCAACCAATCAATCTATCTTAAACTCGTCGTGCCAAAGCTGATGTGATAACTCTGGGACGGGATCGTACAGCTGCTGTAGCTGCGGAAGTAAAATCAAGTATCTCTCAGCGGGAACATCACGGTTACCTTTTTTTTGCGGCCTCCAGAGCCGATTTTCGTAAAGTAAATCAACCCAAAGTCGCGATTTTGGGCAGACAGACATATGCGCGAGTGACCGGGGGTCTATCCCAGTGGTGCTGCCTAGTGTTGACAAAATCTCCAACGTAACGTAGCTGGCTTCTCCTTCATCTTGATACATCTCTCCGTCTCGCCAAAAGCCGCGGACAACGGCGCGAAGAATTACACCCAGAGTCCTTTGGCGGCGCCATGCCATCGTCTGGTGAGCCACGGGGTAGTTGAATTTCATCATTTGTGTGCGCACCTCATGTGTCGTAGGTGACAGCGAGACGCCGATTTTAACCAACACCGTGTTCGGGTTCCAATGAGAAGGTCCTCCGTGTTTCATCATCTGAAAGCAGGCCGCCCATTCAACGCCGTGTTCAGGGTTCCAATGAGAAGGTTTTCCCTCAGCGGTATCTATCATTGCCGCGACTTGAAATTTAAACCCGGCCTTGTCCAAATAGGGAGCTGTCAAGCTTGACTGCATCGCGGCCATCGCCTCTGGAGCGGCAGGCTATTGCCGATGTTGCCGATGTTGCAAAAATGAAGCGCAGTGGAGCAGGGGCAATTCGATCCATACAGTGTGTGTGTGTGTGTGTGTGAAGGGGAGTTGACAGCGGGGTCTTCCATGAGAAAGTTCTGTGTTACTGTATCGGCATCATCTTTCAACCACGCCGTGTTTTTTACAGCCGTTCTATCTATGGATTTTCCTTCATGTTCCTGGGGCTCAGCGACGTTCAAATGGCGACATCCGGTTGAACTTTGTGAGTTGTATTGTTGAGTTTAACATGAACGCTGAGTGAAGAACAAACAGCTCAAGCTCAAAGATTGCATACTAGAGTGACGGAGAGAAATCCGCGTGCAGGCTGTGGGTTCAAAGAGATGGTTACCGCCGCCAGAGTTACGAAATAGGATTGGACGAGCTGATTTGACTCTGCGGTATTAATAGATGCGGGAGTCATTCAACGTCTCCATGGAAACCAGCCCGTCCGAGTCGGGCTGGGAAACTGCAGTTTCCGCAGTTTTATTTTTGCGCAACGATGCCGTAGTATTAGACGCTAGGGAACCCCTTACACAACTTGCTTACTCCCACTTCAGAAACTGAACATTCGAAGATGCCTCAAGATATTGCTATAGTATGTGCATATTCCTCAAGCTCCCTCATCTCAAGCTCATGTCGACAGGTCGGTGTCTCGGCTGAGATACCTGGCGGAGACAGAACCCCGAAGAATCTCGGGCATGAATCCTTCTTCGAATTTTTGTTGAATCGAGGGCAATCATATGAGAAGGTACCGGCATATAGAATGAATATTGACGCGTAAGTTCTATAATTCTCAATACTATCCTCGCTCATCCTCGTGGCGGCAGATGGAAAGGCTTCAACCTGGGTCAAATCTCCACGGAAATGGGGTCATTCCTCAAGGACATTGATCTCTTTGACAACGTCGAATTTGGAGTGTCTGGAAAAGACGCCAGGGCGATGGCAGCTAGCACCCGCAAGCTGATTGAGACTTGTTTCCTTGCACTTGCTGATTCCGGGATCGACTATCGTTCTCAAAATGTGGGCTGCTTTGTCAGTGGCACAATGTATGAACTGGCGACGGTCAGTGAACCGGTGAGATTCGTCTTCAGATCATCTCATTAACGCGCTTACTTACTATCTCTCAGAATGAATTCGACGCTCAAGGCTCATTTGCTTCCGCTCCTTCAATGATGGCCAATCGAGTGTCCTACCATCTGGATCTCGAGGGGCCATCGATCGCAAGCGATACCGCATGCAGTGCCAGTTGTACTGCTTTGCATCTAGCAGTCACTTCGATACTTTCTGGTGACTGCAATGCCGCCGTTGTGGCAGGTTGTCAACTCAATTACCAGTAGGTATTTTCCAACCGTGAGTTGCACATCGACTGAGGAATAACGTCCAGATTCTCCGAGTGGTTCAATTACAGTGGAGGACACGTTCTCGCCAAGGACGGAAAATGCAAACCTTTCGATGCCAGTGCCGATGGGTGAGCAAGCCTCCAGTACATTCTCAGATTCTCCACTGAAATATGAATGAATCTTAGTTTCTCCCGTGGTGAAGCGGTCGTGGCCATCGTCGTCAAGCCTCTTTCCAAGGCCATGACAGACGGGGATATCATCTATGGAACCGTAAGTGATAGCCAATTTGAAGTATGAAATGCTAATGACGAGTCCCAAGATCTTAGGGACGGCAATCAATGCAACGGGTTCAGCCGCGCCACCAAACGCCCCTGTTGCCGCGGCCCAATCTCGAGCCATGTTGAAGGCATTCGCGCGTGCTTCAAAGTCACCGAAGGAGTTGGATTATTTCGAATGCCATGCAACAGGTATTTCACCCAATAGCAGTTGAACATCCAGCTTACGCTGACGTTATTGCAGGAACCTCTCGAGGAGATCCCATTGAAGCTAACTGGGTTGGCGAACATTGTAGCCGTTCAGATCCATTGTCCATCGGGAGTGTAAAGGGCAATGTCGGGTACGGATTTGCTCTCCCCGCGGCCATCATCGGTGCTGACAATATACGTATCAGGCACACTGAACTAGCATCTTTCTTGACCTCCCTGTCCAAGGTCCTTTCAATGTTCCGGCACAAGGTGATCCCGCCAAATGTCAACCTTTCAACCCGTAATCCTGCAATCGCATGGGACCTCTACCAGCTCCATGTGCCGCTCGTCCCAACACCCCTGTCTACCCGCTCTGGACTCAGATCACTGGTTTCCATTGCCAGCTCAGGTATTGGGGGAGCAAACGCTCATGTGGTTCTTGAGAGTCCGCCTGATATATCTGCCAGCATGGAAGAATATGATCTTCATAAAACGGAGATTGTAATGCTGGTTGTTGGTGGACTCTCACCCCGCTCAGCGAAGCAACTTGCAGTGGAGGTTTTGACCTTGGCACGGCGATTGGAATCAGAGCCATCTCAACTCTTGTCTCTGGCTATTGAGTCCAGTCGCCGTGCGCGTCAAATGACCTGGAGAACTCATAGCCTTTTCCGCATCAAGGATACTTCACTCCAAGAGTTCCCTCCTGTATCATTGGTGCCACGCAAACAGCCATCGGTTGTGTTCGTTTTTTCTGGTCAAGGCCCTCAATACTTGGATAGTATGTCATTTGGTCCTACTTTCTGGATATCTCGTTGATAAATGGTTTTTTTAGTGGGGCGCCAGCTCTTCGCGACTTTCCCCGCTTTTCGCCAGAGCGTCATCGAGTCGGATAAGATTTATCACACAAGCACCCAGAAGTCATTAATTTATGACTACGGCCTCTTTGGGCCAGCGGAGGCATCCAATATATCCGAGCCATGGCCCATTTCTCTTACTCTTCCATCCATTCTGATCTTCCAACTCGCCATGCACGATCTCCTGCTGTCGATCGGTGTTGTACCTGATGCCGTACTCGGCCATTCAGCCGGGGAAACGACTGTCCTCTGCGCCTCCGGGGCAGGGCCGAGAGCCATGGCCATCGAGTTGGCCATTGCACGTGGATCAGTCTTGAACAGCATGGAGTCACTCGGTGGCACCATGGCGGCATTGGGCTGTGATAGTCGTGACGCGATGCGTTTCATCCAACTCGCGGCTTTGGATGAGTCCGAGACAGCCGAGATTGCCTGTTACAACGGGCCGGCCGCCATTGCGCTTGCTGGATCAGACTCTGCGCTGGATCGAATCATCGCGCTTGCCACTGTAGCGGGCATTTCTGCCAAGAAGCTGAAGACTAAGGTGCCAATTCACTCATCGATGATGGACGCGTGCAGAGACAAGTATGATGCTCTGGTTGCAGATGTATTCAACCACCACGACACTCGTGCGGCAACCACGCCCGTGATATCAACCCTGACAGGGACCCCACTCACCTCCCCACCGGGTCCAGAGTACTTTTGGCGTAATGCGCGCAATCCAGTTCTATTTACACAGGCACTAGAGGCCGCGTCAACAGCTTATCCCGACGCGATCTTCATTGAAATCTCCCCACATCCCGTTCTTTCATCCTACATCGCCGACACTGTGACTATGGGTGATCCAAGTAGAGTTATTGCATGTGCCCGACGCGCTCGTACAGCACAGGTGGAACTATCGACATTCCTGGACTCTCTCGGCCGCCTGATAACCCTGGGTGTCAACTCGATTGACTTCAATCGGGTTCATACACTCAAAAAGGCGATCGGGCCTGACAGTCGCATTCCATACCCCGAGTATCCGTTCAGCCGCAAAAGCTTTCCGCTGTACCCAGAGGCCCCCGGCATCCAGAAGCAGTTTGAATCCCACTTAGGCCCACTAAACCACCGCTATCTCCATATCAACCGGGATACCCATCCATCGTTGGCCCAACATATTGTTCGCGGGGAGGCAATCATGCCAGCCGCAGGCTTTCTGGAAATGGTGCGTACTTCCCTTTTCGCACTAGTTCATACGTTGATGGTTTCGATTATGTAAGGTGTTGGAGTTTGGCGCCACATGTTTGATACAGGTCAAATTCCGGGCTATGTTCTCTCTAGCAGCCGAAAAGCCTGTCAAGGTTCAGGTGGAATTGGGCGGTTCTTTTTGGACGGTGAAATCCATCGCGTCGGTATGCATGTTATGTTTCTGCTCCATGATTAGCACTCACATGTTCCTTAGTCCGACTCCGCAGTATTACATGCCGACGGATTTCTCTCATTCGAGCCCCCGCATCCGAAAGAACCCACCGACCTGACGGCAATCAAAGCTCGATGTGGTTTGGAAGCACACGAATGTCGGTGCACTGAATGGCTTTATGTTCCGATATGTACTCATCTTGTACCAGCAATTTATCCGCATCTCGAGTACGCGTTGAACTATGGACCATTGTTCCAACGTGTGCGAGACGTCTGGTATACCTCCAACGAAGCACTTGTTGAGATTCGAGGCTCTGAGGACGACATTGCCTCGTAGGTGGACGCGAAGCAATTCCTCTAATGAAATCACTGAGAGATTTTTAGGGACGTCGGATATGTCATTCATCCAGCAATCATGGATGCATGCTTTCACATCGCTGGTCTGCGCGCATTCCACCACAATCTGGATCCCAACGTCTACTATCTGCCGTCGAGCTTGCAGAGACTTGTTCTTCACCGCGAATCCAGCTCAGACCTGATTCAATCACTGATGTATGCACACTGCACCATGCGGGAATGGTATCCGGGTACGTGGTTCTCAATGTACGCATACCCTTCCGCTTACCGGATGATTCAGATCGAGTGATTTACGATATTAGCGCATTCAATGAGGATGGCAGTGCTATCTTCTCCTTGGAAGGATTAGAGATGGCCAGACATCATTTGCACCACATTCCCAAGCCCGTGTGCCGCTATGATGTCGTCCAACAGCCGTTGGACTGCCCCGAAGCACACTTGCCGCGGCTTGTGAGTTTTGACCTTCTACACAACTTCTTGAACTGATGGATCAGCACTGCGGCGAACTGGAAATCAGTCGACTTGTCAGGGATTACCTCACGCAGTTGAAGGAGCATCGGAAAAAACTGGTCAAGATCTTCATTCAACTTCCGGAAGGTATGTAGATGTTCTTTGACACAGGAAAAGTTCTGAGGTTCCATTTAGACAATCCTAGTCTGTCCACGCTATTCTCTGGCGTTCTCTCACAGGACCTCCAGCTGTCAATTGTGTATGCTCTAAACGGCCCTAAGCGCTTGCTTGATGTCACGAACACCAATGTCCATGGACGGTTGGTTATCCAACCGTCGCCCGACTCCTCCACTCAATGGCACGACATGGAAGAATCTATGGATCTGGCTATTATGGTCCCTTCGACGCCGTCCGATCCGCACAGTGATCTGGCGCTTGCATCCAGGTTACTTCATACTGCCGGAGCTGTTGTGATATTGGACAACCCTCGACTGACTGAGATGGCAAACGAACAATGGGAGGAGCTTCTGCTCCAGTACGGCTTCTCGCACCTCGGTCCTCGCCACACTTCCGACGATGCCGAGTCGGAGATTCGCATCATCAGTGCGGAGCTTCAAAAGCCACTACAGTCCCTGTTCTCCGAGGAGACCGATCATGTTTACCGTTATCGTGAAGGCGCCGAGATGGATCTTCAATGGTTCCTCAGCGGATTGGAGTGGTCTCGAGCCTCGAATATCTGGATTCTAGCGTCCGAGGGCCGTGACAGCCACGAAGCTAGCGGGCTCGCCAGGTCACTCCGAAAAGAGTCGGTGGCATGGACGCTGAGAGTTGTGATATTTCCCACATCCTACAGCTATCATCGCAGGTTTGAAGCGTTGCAGCTGATCACAACCTCTGCCATGCACGAGATGGAGATTACAGTCGCCAATGATGGATCCATCCTGGTTCCGCGACTGGTCCAGGTGCCAGACTGTCATCCACCGAATCCCACTGCTGCATCTCCGGGAGATACGCTCACTGAGATATCTCTACCACCGCATCACCTGCAGCTCTGCGTCGAACAGTGGATGGAGACAGATTCCAGTGACCAGGGCCGACCAAACGCATTTGCAGGGAGAGTGATGCAAACCACCAGCGACGAGTTCCCCGTCCATACCTTCGTCGGAGGGCTGGCGCTGGGAAGAGATAAGAGTGACGTACTGTTAATCGACTCCGCGCTTGTCTTTCGGATTAAGGACTCAACCGCCTGTCCTCCGAGAATGATTCCAGGACTCGTTGTCGCGGCGCTAGCACCGACGACTGCCGTTTTCAGTCACGAGGAGCGTTTCCAACGCCTTCGGGTTCTCCTCACTCACTGCGACTCGATCGTGGGGGAAACCGTATCCGAGATCTATACCCTGCGCCACGCTGACTTGGTGCAAGTTGAGTCAAGTATGACATTGGTGCAACTCTCCCGTCTAGGTCAGGGTGGCTTCGATCTCATCATTTCTGGGTACGAGGACCTTGGATCGATCCAGATCTGCCAAACATTGCTGCGAGAAAGCACTGGTCGGATCTTTCTCTGGAATTCCGGGGAACGGTCCCTGGCGAATATCATTCGAGAAGAGCCCTGCACAACAGGAGCTGCAATACATGCCGCTCTCCCACTCATTGCCGTGGCATCGATAGACCGATCGCATGTTCAATTTGGACTTCCTGATCAGGAAGTCCAAAATGAAGAGAGTTCCTCAATCGGCGCTCAAGCAGCGACGGTCAAGGTCCGCGCTGACGAGGCCGTCATCTCGTTCGATCCCCATAAAAGCTACCTGCTAATCGGGGGTATCGGAAGTCTGGGACCGCATGTGGCGTTGTGGATGTACCAGGTATTTCATGCAGTCAATCTTCACTTGGAGAAAACCTGATCGTCTTTCTCAGCGTGGAGCCCGTCACATCATACTTATCTCTCGCTCCGGCGAGTCGAACCTCCATCTCGAATCCAACAAATGGCCTTTGCGCGTCTACACATACCTTTCTACACGGCCAGACCTGGATATCCAGCTCACGAAAATCGACGCTAGCGATAAAAAACAACTTCGAGAGCTAATCAACTCGCTGTCCTACCCTCTGGCCGGCTGCTTGCTCATGACTGTCGCTAGTGCAGATGGAATCTTTTCCAATTTGTCATCCGACGACTTCGAAACGCTCCGTGGAGCCACTTCGCACGTTTGGGATGCGCTGAAAAGTGCAGTAGAAGTCACTGAACTGGATTTCCTGGTTGTCTTCTCGTCCGTTACCGCTGCATTTGGAAACGCAGGTCAGACGAATTATGGAGCGTACGTGGTATTGCGGACTTGCCGGAGTTACAACTGAACATTCCGCTAGAACCAAGTCAGTGGTCCACGGTGCTGTAAGAGACGTGAAGAACGCATTCGCATTTGTCTGCCCGCCCATCGCAGACACATCGCTCATTGTGACTTCGAGGAAATTCAACAAGGAATGGAATAACACAGTACCAGGTGAGCTTTACCACCTCCCAGATACTCGGGCATCTAGTAACTATATACTCGACTAGAAATGATGCAATGGCTGGAAGACGCCATGCTGCAATTGAGAAATGGTGGCGATTTCTGGCTCTATGTTCCTGAGCTTGACTGGAACCGACTCAGCCAAACCATGGCTGTGACTCCACTCATGGGGCACCTGGTATCCTCCAGTGCCCAGGTCGCGCCTGTCTCCGGAAGCGGCGTCGACATGACTCGTAAACTCATTGATATTCTCCTCGACAAATATCTCGATGTATCTCGCACAGAGTTGCTCCTCAACGTGCCTCTCACCTCCTACGGTTTGGATTCACTGCTCGCCGCCAGACTTTCTTTCACCTTGGAAAAGGAGCTTGGATTCGTGATTAACCAGATTCAACTGCTGGCGAACACCACTGTGCAGGATCTGCTTGACAGGATAGGGGCCAATAAGAACCCGGCAATTTCAGTAGATCCCTCCAAAAATATCTCTGCGGTGACTATGGATCGCACAATGTCCGCTATGGAGGAAGCCGTCGCCATGTACCAAGTACCCCTGGACATTGTGGCGTCTCAATCTTCGCCAGCGACCCATGTCGCGACCACAGACATGCCGGGGCTGAAGACGGTACTGATAACCGGAACGACTGGTGCCCTGGGAGCTCATGTGCTCAAGGACCTTGCTCAGGATCCCAGCGTGCAGCTGATCTACGCCTTGGTCCGACACAAGGGTTCCAAAACGCTCGTTACGCTTCAACAGGAGGCATTCGAACGCGAGGATATTCACTCTGAACTGGTCGAGTCACCGAGGGTACATCTCGTGGAGGCTTATATGGAAAAGCCTGATTTTGGGTTCCCAGCGGCTCTATTGAACGTGGTGAGTACTTTCAGCTGTTACTTCATTCCACTGGAAACCAACTACAACCTACAGCTCCACACTTCGGTGACGCACATCATCCACTGCGGTACGTAGCCAATCACGATTAGTGCAAGTGTGTACTTATATTCCCGGTATAGCCTGGAAAACAGATGATTTTGGCCTACCTCTTTCCGCGTTTGGAGATCTTCTCCGTGGTACGAAAAGCCTCCTCCAGCTCGCGCTCAATTCCAAGATGGCGGCGTTGCCAGTCTTCACGTTCATAAGTACCATAGGTGTTTGTCGTTGTGAGTTGTATCCCTCCTTATGCGGTTTATATACTACTGAATGCGAACACGATCCAGTCAGCGATTACGTCACATCTGCGCCGGAAGCACCAATTTCATTGGATATGGTAAAGAATACCGGATCCGAAGTCTATCATTTCTCTGGATATCTGCAGTCGAAATGGGTTGCAGAACAAATGATTCATCTAGTAGAAGAATCCTCACCCCTGCGCACCACAATTATTCGAGTTGGGCAGCTCTCGGGAGGAACTGGCGGTGCATGGAGCAGTTCACAGTGGTTCCCAGCCCTCGTCAAATCTGCGCAGTTTCTCAGATGCTTGCCTGATGGTACAGATGTCAGTTGTTGACTCAATTGTGATCATTCGCTTTGCTGATCGGCACTCTAGCCCACCTCGTGGATACAGGTCGATACCGCAGCTCAAGTGATCCTGGAAATATATACGCGAGCCATTGGGATCCTCCACCTTGTCCATCCACGTCCTGTAACCTGGAACACCATCTTGTCACCCATCGCACGGCGCATGGATGTCCCACTAGTCACTTACGCGGAATGGTTCAAAGGGCTGGAGGGTTTGGAAGCCGACAACAACTTGATCCACGATGGAATATCTGACGAACAAGACAAAGCCGCTACTTTGCTTGAATTCTTCCGTCTGGGCACACTGGCTCCCTCGATATCTCGCCCCGCGACGGAATCAATGGGCTTGGAGCCAGTTGTATCGTTGAAACGAGCATTGGTGGTCTCGGCGACCTTGTCCGATCCTTGTCTTCCTCAGATCCAGGAAGATGAGGTAAACAAGTGGCTGGATCATTGGCTCAACGTTGGGTTCTTGCACGGATTTGTTTGATGATGAGAGTTGTCTATAAAGTGACTTATATTTATGGAATTTCTGTGTCGTATGTAGAAAATGGACGGCATCGTAGTATTGTTCTATACCCTGAAATATCCAGCCTGTATCCGGTTCAGTGCCGTGCACACTGTGCTGGCACAATAATCTCCGAGTCCACTTTCAATACTGTAGTATTTCGACCAAATGTTCACGGGGTGTCACCTGTCGCCATAAATATTCACTAGAAATGGTGTTCATTTCTCGGCAATCATGGGAAAGTTACCATATATATAGCAGTCTGATAAATGTCGGACCAAAATTTTTAGTGTTTTTTTGCCTATTTGGGCCACAAAATGGAAAAGTCACTGTCACCTAGACCAAAAATGTTCAGTTCATGACCCTCTGTCACCCGTCACCTGAACATTTGGTCGAAATACTACAGTATCAAACATAACCAAAAAAATTGGACATCCTTTTGATAATCTTCAGGGAAGTCTGTGTGTTGGGCAATCAGCTAGTGTAATGTTCGAAGTCCGTCTCACAGAGCCCCCCAGTGTGAACAAGGGTTAACACTCATTCATTGTCCATATCTTAAAAATTGTCCTCACTCACATATTCCTGAAGCGTCGGTTGTGGTGGCATGGGCATTCAGCTCTTCAGCTACTAGTGCATCACCCGCGAGGAAGAGCAAGGGGTCCATCCCACAACGAATGCAGCCTTGGCAAAATGTAAATCAATTTCAAACAAGGGATACTAGTAAGCTTAGGTACCGTAGAATTTCATTCAATTTGTTTGTCACGCATCATGCACCCCCCTATTGGCATCAAATATTAGTCGGGTCACGCATCACGGCGGCCTCTGTCTAACCTGAAAACTGTCATGCAGGCCTGGACAATGCCTGAAAAATGCACAAAAGGCCAAAACATTGGTGCAAATATCGAAATTTTTGGTGGTGTCATCACACCACAAATCCCTAAATTTCGGCCGAGGATAAATTAGTATCAGAATGATTGGTATCCGATAACATATCATGCGAAGGGAAATCAAATCCCAAATGGCACGTATCGGTTCCGCCGAAATGAGCAGGGATATCATAGGTTTCATAACACATCTCGGACCCGGTGATACGGGACGCGTCGGGATACGTTTCGGCGGCCTCAATATGCCTGCCGAAATGTAGCATATCGAGGCTGCCGAAATCGCCTGAGAAATGTTTCATTTCTGGCCTGTCAATATAGGACCCGAAACGTTCCGTATCACACTAGGTTTCGGCTGGGAGAAAACGGCCGGTTTCGGCTCGGATTTCAGCCCAGCCGAAACATATCCGTAAACTCTTGATTTCGCGTGCAGTGAAATGAGTCTGCTGCTCATCGTTGGATAAATTTTGGCGCTCCAGAAACTATTAGTTTCAGCATGCGTTTCGACTGGGCATAAATTTGCGCCGAAATGACTCATTTCCAGGACGCCGAAACTCAAGCCGATACGGCATATTTCGGGTCTTGTATTGGCGTGCTGGAAACCATACATTTCAGCGGCCATTTCGGCGGCATTGATATCCTGCGTTTCGGCGGGTGTATTGATGCTGCCAAAATGCTCACCGATATGTTCCCTATCGTGCCGCTTGAAACACATCACGAAAGCCTTCATATCCCAACTCATTTCGGCCGAGCCGATACGTCCCATCTCCGGTTTGATTTCCCCTCACATGATACATTATTTGATACAAAACATTATGATCCTAATTTATTGTCGGCCGAAACTTAGGGCTTTCCGGTGTGCATGCCAAAATTCAGCTGTTATCAAGATATTGAATTCGTTTGACCTTGTCACGGATCACAGGGGGGGGAGGGGGGTTTCAAATTGAATGAAATTCTATGGTACGGGATTCCTCTGCGCACCTTTCGCTTTTCCAACATTTTCTGATAGACTCATTACCAGTCTGCCTATGATGAGCAAAAATATGTGGCGAGCACTTTGCTGTAGGCAGACTGGTACAACTCGGGCCACACCAAAGGGCTGAGCCCAGAGTTTGAATTTTTGGGTGGTGCTGATCATCGGCATCACAGTGGCAGTGTCTTGCCATCATTTCTCAGCTAAAATTGAGCTCACCACATACGGATTTCTTGAAAATTCTGGAGAGACAGATCTCAGGAATATGGTATTCAGACTGTGCTCTATCTTTACAATTTTTCAGACTAAGTTAATTTGAGCTCAGAACAGAGGAAAAGGAAAACATTTTAAACTCCGCGCCCAGGGCTTTCCCACAGTCCGAGTTGTACCAGTCTGCCTACGGCAAGTGCTTGCCACATATTTTGCTCATCATAGGCAGACTGGTAATGAGTCTGATTTTCTGAAAGGTTTTGATGGGTGAGCGCTCTCATGATGAGTGTTTTGTATGTGGGCCCAAAGGGAGCCATTATCAACCCCTCTGTCATGAATCACATGGGTCCTACTTTTTCACTTTATTGCGGGTTGTATCCACACCCTGGGTATCATTGGGGTTGAGCATTACCTGATTAGTGACCGTGATAGTCTCACATGTGTGACCACCAATTGAGGATTGTTTCCGATGTTGATGCATTTCCAAACGCACCCAGTCCCTTCCACAGCCTGATAAAAATTAGATGAACACCACTACTTTGTAAATAGGAAGGATTTAAGCAAATTTTTAAGAGGGATTTTGAGAATCTCAAGAAATGGATAATTGAGGTTGAATATATTGTGAAAAAGACAAGTGGGACCGAATCTGCCACCAAAATCTTTGTTGCGCAAGCAGTATTGGTGGTGGGAAAAATCTGTCTTAACACTTTACCCTTTTCCCCCATATTTTCATTTACAAGACCGTGTTTAGGCAATCGGATTGGTACCTATTCTGGGAGCGACCGCCCCGAACTGGCATCATTTCCCTTTACATATTGGGATCAAATGGGGATGGACATGACTTTGCAACTGCTTTTACCTTTCCACGGGCTTGGGCCATCTGCACTACCGCCCAAATTGATATTCTACTTGGTTTGTACTGAAATTTCATGCCAAACATTTCTGGTTATGTTGTACTGTTGAATTCAGTCTGATCAAATATTGATTGCATAGTGATTTTGTGACACCAATATTTCAAGAACAAGCACACCCTATGTTCCGAATGTTTGTACATATAATGAACACAATGTCGGGCATGGGTTCTGAATTTATTGGGGTTTTTAAGACAACCCAGAAGCACAGTAGGACCTATTCAATTTGGCTTGGAAACAGTGTCATTGATGTCCACTAATAATTCCAGTAGAGGATTTGAAAATTTCAAACTTTGAGTAAGGGGTAGCCTACCATATGGGATGCAACTTTGTTTCTCAAGTTTTTCATTTAATGCAGTTCTTGCAGAGATTCACATCAAAAGGTCCGGAAACAACTGATTTTGGGCTTCAAAATGGAATCATGCACCTGACCGTGCACAGTGTCCAATTGGGTAATACCCAACCCCAGTATTATACCTGAGTGGATATCACACTCTATTCAACTCATTTCAGGTTCCACCTTGCCCGACCCACAATATACTTGGTGGGTAAGGCTGGTGTTATGCACAGGAGGACCGTTCTCAACCCTTTCTCTCTCAGGTTATACAACCCGCCCCCTATCCTCGTTTTGCCAACTCCGTTCTATTCATTGAGATCATCTGATTGCCAGCGGCATTTTGGTGTCATGCCATCACCTCGGGGTTCTTAATCTAATTCCAAATCTAGAGCCTGCTTAGCGCTCCCTTGTGATGTCCAATAGACCTTTTTCCCTGAAACATGGTCTCTCGGGTTCTGAATTCATTCAGTGACCCCATTCACTCCGCACCAGTTTTTCCATGAGCAGTCAGAAACCACCTCTGTGATCCTATTTTTTGGTGAAGTCAACATGATTATTAGAACCCTGGGTCCTCAACCCCTCCTCCACTGGGACTTGTTGTTGTGGTGTTGGATTTGGATGTCTATAACCCTCCTACTCACCGGACAGGGCACTCTTTTCACAACTTCTTGGAGCATGTTCTGGGTTTGCTACCCCTGTATCTCTCGCCTCATCAACCGGTTTTCGAATTCCATGGTCATATCTTGGATTACTCATGTGACTGGTCGCTGGACGAAATTGCCCACCAACACTTCTTGGCGTGGGCTTGGTTAGGCTTCTGGAGTATCAAGGAACATGGTCCCACTCGGTGACCTGTTCGGGTTTGCTGGCTCTGTCAGTCGGGGGTATACCAGCTCTTCCAATTTGTGGTACTTTCTTCTTTCTTGGGCAGAATCCCGGGTTACGTCCTAATCGTGTCCCCTAGCTCAACATGGAGTAGGTGCTGTTCTGGCTCAGTCACATGGGTTTCTGGGCTGCCTGATCAGCCAATTATGACTCGCTCTTGGAATAATTGTTCCTGCAAGTGCTTTCCCACCTCCCACCAGATCAGCGGCACACAGAATTTGCTCATCGGCGGGCATCTTTTTTTCCCTTGCATCGCCCCAACTCCCCCTTCCCCGCGGGTGTGCAGTTGGGGATCACCCCATTAGATATGCCAACAGGAATTACTCATCTTTGCTGTATCCTGGCAAATGCCCTGGATGTGATCCGGGTTCCAACTCGATCCTTCCTCGGATGTGCTCTCTGCTTGGGGCATCTCAGTGCAATTTTCCTCGAGCAGGATGTTGGAGTATTTGGATGGTAAGCAACCCGGTGTAGTCAACGAACCTAAGGAGCTTCGTTGAACCTATCATTTTCCCTAGAGCTGGCTTTGGGGACCGGGCGGTGGGTTCCACAGGACGAAGTGGTCACTCCCAGCCACATTCTGGAGGGGGATGAGCTAGACCTGATGATAATCGTGGCTGGTGAAGACCCCCACAATTTCCTCGGCAAACCCTTCTGTTGCTGCTGATAAGCCATGAAAACACATGAAACACAGCTATTTTGTGATTTTCAGTATAAAAGATCATGCAGACATCCTGAGAAGCTTCTGTGAAGCCTTGCACAGAGAGCTACCAGTCATATAGCTAGAGTTGCACTCACACGGAGATGATCTCAAATAACCAGATAGTACCTAGGATCCTGCCTAGAGGCACTGACACTGACTTGGACTACAGAGGAATTAGAAGGAATCTTTATTTGGCAATCATGGACAGAACTCAGTGGTCGCAATCACCTCCAGGTACACTTTGTTTGTTGTGGCATTCCTGGAATTAGTGGATGTGTGTGTCACATGCAAATGGAGGGCTCTGAGACAGAAAAACGGTGAATACCCCAAATGGCAATAGCTCTGAGATCCATGCAGATCTGAACTATGACCAAGGATGGATTAGACATCTGATGCCAAAGCATGCTCCAGGTGGAGCTTCCCAATCAAAGATGGCAACAGCTGAGATGCGATCATTAAAGTTGAACCACAAGAGTTTGACGGTAGATTATATATCAAGTTGTAAAGTTATTTTTAGATGTACAGTATATAAGGAGGACAGTCTGTAGGGAGACGGCACGGAATCCTACCCAGGTGCTGAAAGCGGAGAAGGCTGACGGTCTCTCCAGCGAGTAAAGAAGGGCGGAACCTCCGGCTTGATTCATCGAGGCTACTCCAATAAAGGATGTGCTTGTATTTTCGAGTTATCACAAATCTATCAGCTTTATTCGGGATAATATCCTTGTGTGTGTGTTTTAAGTGTGCTACGTGTGTTTCCGGATTTGTTGCGTGTGGTGTGTCAAATTGGTTCACTACTCCTGTCTTACGAGGTTCGAGTGGGTGACCCAGAGTTGCAAAACTATAAATTGAACTTTGTCTAAAGACAAACCATCGAGCCTGCTTATAGCGCTCCGTGCATATTAAAAACAACTGTTCCCGTGTATCTTCTATTGGTACACAAAGACCCATACTCGGTTGTACTCTCTGGGGTTGTATCTGGAATCACTTGTGGAGTTTGGTTGGTTGTTGTTTTGGGTTTTGTGTTAGTTTTGGGATTTGTGAATCCTGAACAAGAGCGCACTTTCCTATTGCATTCAGTCCATCGGATTTGCATATAGTGGTATTTCACCCATAGACCGCTGGCACATGTTTCAGCGTGCCGAGGCAAAGTAGTGCAGGATGAATATCCTCAGACAGACTTTTACCCGGAGCGGTCCGAACGAGCAGCTGGCAGCAGCTTCAACAACACTGGCTTTTATACAAGACAAGTGGGAGGGCAGGGCCCAAATGTACAAGTACGGGAGGCGGCGGTGCCACTTCCTTATCTATGTTGAGGGCAGCGGGAGTGTCTCCCGGGAACAAGCCCGCACAGGATTCAGCACCCGGTGAATGATGTGCTCCAAACTAAACCCAAACAATCCAATTATCACCCAAATATAACCCAAGTCTTTCCGATATAAGCAGTGATGCCCACAGGAATAAGATGAGGATCAGAAATAGGCCAATCAGAGGAAGCAAGAGCTGAGATACAGACGAGTGGTAGTCCCTTGTACAGGGCCTAACAATAGGTTGAAGGGAAGGTATAAAATTCCCACAGAAAGATGAACCTTCACTACAAGATATCACCAGGAATTGGCCTGAGAGATAATCGAGCAATGGAAATAAGATAGTTTAAGAGCTTCGCAGCTATGAGACAAGCAAGTGTTGTGTGTGTGGTGGTGGTGATGTCCGGAGACGCGCGATAGACCTCCTAGAGGCGAACGATAGACTATTTCCACGAGGATATATGCCCAAAAGCTTATTTCCCAGAGAACCCAATTGACGATTTACGATGTACGATGAACAATGAGCGATACGATTTGACGATTGACGATTTGACGATGAGCGATGACGATGACGATAAAACGATTTCGATTCCAGTACTATGTAGCCTCAATCACACCCTAAGACCTTTCCAGTAACCAGCTTCTTATTCCAACAGAAAGGTTTCCCAATGTTAAAGTCCAACGACGATACACACTGCGCCAACCCCAGAAATAGCCCAAATCGCAAGCGTTATGCCTACTAGTACAAGGGGATTCTGTGTCCTACTCGTAATAATGTCCCAACTACTTATACAAATCCCAAAATCATATGAAAGTCCTCAAACCAAGCAGAAATTAGTAAAATGGCCCGAGATCGTCCCTCCTTTCCTGTTTATCCGTCGGAGGGATAGCTGCGAGCATATTGCCATTGGCCAGAGCCCAGGTAGTCCCTGATTTCCCGACCATGCGGCTTTTGTCATCCAAGATATTTGAAAACACCAGTCCCCTGGCTGACTGATATCACTTCGTCCGTCTATCCCTTTTGTCTCCTGCCCCTTTCCCGTAGCTCCTGACCATCGGATCTTATTCCCCTGGCCTCCAGCTTTCCGTAGATACCCCTAGTGTAACCTTTTCCCAGAAAGGTTTCTTATTCCCAACTTTGCTTCCTCGGAATAAGATCAATCCCATCAGATTATCTTAACCAACCTTCGCTTATCCCGGAATCTCTCCGGTACGAGCTTCCCCGACCTCACACGCCTGTCACATGGAAGGCCTTTCCTTTAGCCGAGCAGGAATAAGCTTATTCCCGCATGTCCCGTTGTAAGTATCTCTGGCTTATTTCTCGTTGTGGAAATAAGCTCTAGAAATAGTCTCTTTTAGAGGTTTGTGGGCTACACTTTCCTCTACGGTTTTCGAGGCGAGCACTGCCAGTCCGCAGGGTAGTCATCTACCCTTTGTACCCGTTACTCTGTGATCCTGACCCTGCCAGCTATACCGAGACCGTATACTAGCTCTCAGAAATAAGCCTATACTGTAATCAGACTATTCCGAAACGCGCAAAAAGTGCGTTGTTTAGGTATAGTTCAATTCCAGACAGTTCACCGGCACTTGTACGATCTTCACTTCAAAGGGTTGAGCCGGCTCTTATACTGGCGTCTGAGACGGTCTTGTCAAGTGTCCCGTATCCTCTATTCTTATCTGTTGCTTCTGCAGTTCTTATGATATCTTTACTGATCTCAAATCCACTATATTGTCCCGATATCTAGGGGATAGTATGCTACTAATACAAACGGTATGGCTGGTTTATATACACTTTATGATAATAAAAGGGGATACTCGGAATTCTCTAGGATCAAGGCTCTGGCGGGTGGACAGCCAATTAGATTGCGAGTATTCACAATACTGCCCCCACCAGAGCTATTCCATGTGCTCTATCTTGAGCATGCCATAGTGTGTACTGGTGGATCAGGTACCAACTTTATTAGGTAGGCCCTTCCTATTTCTTGTGTTCCTATCCTGCCCCTTATACCATTATGGATATGAGGTCTTGAGTTGTCTCGGGCGGCTGCATGTCTTGAGCTGCCAGAGACCATTTCTTGGTTTCTCCTCTTCTAGTGGTTTCTAACAGGACCAAGTCCCTTGTGATAATCCTATACATGAAAGCACAACGAGCACAGCCTTTGACAGAAAGTCACGAGTTGGTCATGGGGTCGCACGTGAAAGTCACGTTTATCATGTGACATTATTTCTGGATCCCCGAATAGGTGCCGCGCGCCGCGAGCGTTAGCGAGCGGCAGTGCGGCGCCTCTCAGAGTCTGAATCTGCTGTTTGTGAGCAAGCTTGGAATCCGCTGTGTGGAGGCATCTCCGTGGCGAAGACGCGGGTACTTATTCTTGTTTGAATAATCACATGTACGCAGTGATCACATGACCGAGCCACTGCAATGTCCGAGCTGATCCTTAGTAAGGTAGCTGATATCTTATCTTTAGTATCTAATTTCTGGTGCCAATGTTTCCTGCCTCTGGCAGCTGCATATCTCTGGCCGCCAGAGAGTGTTCCCTAGTTTCTCTGTTCTCTTGCTGCCTCGAGTGGGACCAAGATTCCATGTGACAATTTGGGTAATCACAGGAGTGCCGCGGCCGCATCATTGGTTGCTACGCAATCTAAGTCTATCTTTACTAAGACATTAATATCTGTCATCTTCATTATCCAATTCCTAATGCAACTAGGCTTCAATGTTGCTCTCACGGTTGCAGGTTTCTGACCGCCAGAGGCAATTTCCTAACTCAATGTCTTATTCAGACCATCCAACGGCTTCACAACTATAATACCACTAGCATATTTCTATGCCACAGCTCCACACTTGCTACTGTCTGGATGATTGTCTGGTTTCTGTTTCTATAGGTATTTCTTGGTTCTTAATAGAATTACTGTGGCTGCCGCATGATCTGCAGCCTAATCAATGATCATTTATTGTTCCCATTGTGATTTCACCTCCAACGCATAGAGTAAAAGGCCATAAACCATACTCATAGCCTAGCGTAATGCCTTTCAATCGAGCCGCAGTAACCCGAAAGAGTTACGTTGTCAAGTCAATCAGCTAATAATGCTTAACCGCTAGCTTTCGGTCATCAACAGTGTAGCCTGCCACCCTGGGCGGGTGCACACCCTCAAAGGTAATACCTCACTTCATCTCTACTGATAGTTCGGAAATCAAATAAAAACTGGTGTTTTCATACGTGTTTTGGTACACAGCCTATCACTGGCTTCAAAACAATGGCCACCTTCTCGACCCTATTCCCTATTCCCAACCACCCTAAGCCCGAATTGTGCCCATATAAGCGCCTGCCGAATTCACAAAGACCCTGCCAAATCAATATCCTGCCAATCCGACTCAAACTTGACAAACTCTGCCAGTTATAATACAGAGTCTCGCTCACCCCTTCCCTTTGAGTTATGCTCTGTATGAATGTTCCAGGAATTGCATACCCTTACACAATACAGTCACGGCGGAAATTGTTGCCCATACTATATTCGGGAATTTTGTGATGGCTTGCAATAAATAAGTGGTAGGCCCACCATTAGATGGTTTTTGGGTAGAAGGGTTTTTATATGGTCTATATGAGTAAAAATGCATGTGGTTTGGCTGTGTACAATCCTGGAAATTGCTGCCCTGCTGTGATTTAGTGATACTGGGATGGCCCATGTAATTATGCATCCAATGCCAAGTCCATGGCAAAGTAACATATATTTTGAATCATAGGTCACAGCAGAGGACTCCTCTGGCCAGGAATTGGCTAGTAATGAGCTTACTACCTATTTATTGCAAGCCATCACAAAATTTTCAAATATGGTACGGGCAACAATTTCCGCCATGACTGTATACCCCCTCAATATATTACTTCACTTTGCCGACTTACTGACCTCAATCACCCTGTGGTAGTGTCAAAAATCAATCTAGTGAAGTTGATTCCTACCGATGCCGAGTAATTTCAAATATTTGGGCATGAAAAAACCTAGGGTTGCAAATAGCATGCATAGAGCCTATGTATTATTCCCGAGACCTGGTTTTTAAAGCGAATTGAACATACTCAAGTCGACCTAAGTCAACTTCGATCAACTTCCAAGTCACATCAAGTCACATTTGTGACTCAACTTGACTCAACTTAAAATCCGACTTAATTGCGACTTCTGAGACTCAGGTCAAGTTTTGCGGCAACATTAGTCCAAATGCTTTTTGATTGGAGAGAAATACATCGAAAAGTCATCATGTATCATTCTGTGAAGTTGCGGGGTTTCTCTGCACGAAAGTCGCAACCACGGGAGTTCCGATTGCCGAGAGTTTTCCTTGAGGTGAGCGGTGAGTCAGTAAAACTCTCTATTGAAAGAGAACTGCCTACTCTAGCTACAGTACAGAGTATTTATACTACTAGCTACGAGAACTAAGGGTCCGAGAACTGACTCTTACAGAGTCATACAGAGTCATATTTATGACGTTCACTTTGCACATTTAATGATGCGCAACACTTTTTGATGTGCGCGCAACACTTTCTTGATGTGCGCGCAACACTTTTATGTCCAAGCCTCTCCCGGGCCGGCAGCCATGCCTCCGCCTTCCTTTAGAGTTCCCAACGACTCCGGCAACCAAATTTACGACATCTGTCAGTCAACGCCGTGTATTTTCCCTTTTAAGGTTGCTAGAAGCCAGTGTGAGAGAATTCATAGAGTTTGGCTTCAGCTAGCATCCTATGGTCGATTTCTTCAAATATGAAGCCTTCATTCAGTATTCACCTTCTTCTGTCCAACCAAATTGTGTCTTCAACCCTCAGCCATTCCCTTGTTTATCACGAGACTTTCCAAATCCAGAAAACTGGTCAGAATCGGACTTTGAATTCTCTCTCTCCCTTCCACTCATTTAATGGACGACCCGAATCGCTGCTCTGGCAGGGGCGAAGACGGACGGCAATGCATCTGCAAACGTGTCGGCGAAACTTATACCGACGGCCACCGAACTCTCTGCTCCAATTGCGGGCACATTGAATCCGCCCATCCCGAGGCTCCCAAAGAGGCTGGCTCTCTTATCCGCCGCTTCCAAGCAAAGGGAAAACTTGGGAATGTTAGCTTGAAGCATCTTACCCCAAAAGCTACTGTCCAGGAAGCCGAAGCTGAGACGGTCAACGGCCTGAAAAAGCGTAAGCCTTCAGCTACCGACACGGAACCCGAGGCTCCGAAGAAAAAGAAAACAAAGCCCGTAGAAAAGGTTCCTTACATTCATTTTCTGTGGCCACACTTTTAACCTGTCCTTATTTTATCAGGCTGCACAGGGTGAAAGGGTTGAGGTCGGCCAGATTGTTATACTTGTCTGTGGCACCCACGTAAGTCTACATGTAGTCAAAAAAAGAAGACAATTTAAAGCTTTCTAGGGTGCCTGTGGCGATCGCCGCTTGTTGAAAACCAAGGTGCCGGATGCTCACCAGCTGGACAGAATGCGCAAATACAAGCTTGCCATCACGTCGACACCCGACAAGCCACTTGCAGTCTACACCAACTGGTCTACCGACGAGTGTACCTCCTATTTTTCTGGCATTTTCGATGATGCTTTCCCCTACATTCAGTCGCAAACTTACAAGAAAGACTTACAATTCTCACCTGACGTTGCGGCTCAAAAATGGCTTGCAGTTATAAAGGCCAAACAGTCTCTCAGCTTGGCCAGCGACGAGCATCCTACTGGGTCTCTTTTGGCTCTGCACTGCAAACGAAAGGGCCACGGCGCTGCTGAGCGTGTCCTTTACATCGGTGAGCACCACGTCATCCCTATCATAACTAATAGTGCTGATATCACAATCAGCTACCAAGGTAGAGATTCCGGAGAAGCGCTACAAAAACTGGCAATTGGGGCCGGAATCGGATAGTCCCGAAGAAGATGGATCAGACTATGACATGCTCGACTCGGATGGAGCCACTCCTCGCAAGCCTAGTATGTGCTCCGATGCCTAGATCCTATTGATAGCTAACCAATCAACCATTTAGGTTCCAAGGCAAGAGGCAAGGCTCCTCAGCGATCAAAATCCCCCCGTGCGTACATGGGAGCTTTTTTCCCCCATTCTCCTTAACTAACAATAGGCACAGTGGTCAAGGTGGAGAATTTCGATGCCAGCCTCTCCGACATGAAAGAAGCTGCGAAGAGGCGGACTCGTCTGTCCACCCACAGCATTAGGCGCAAGAAGTTCCGGGCACCCGAAGATAGTGGCGACGAGGGCCCTGTCATGTTCGAGATCTCAGACAGTGATTCAGATAGCAACAACTTTCCTGATCCATCCACCCTACTTGCTACCGCTTGGAAGCCATCTGACTCCGGAGACGCTGAAACAGAGCCTACTGCTTCTGCTTCCGCTGCACCTCCACTCTTCACTCCCCTCCTCTCCCCGCCCGGCGACCTGTGGGAAAATGATTTCCCGTACGACCCTCCTTCGCCAACTGTAGGGAATATCTCATCTACATCATCTGCATGGACCAGCACCGCCTCTCTCATCTCAAACGATGCAGACACTAATGTCCACCACCCCCTTCTTTCCACGGCCACCGCCGTCCAGGCGTTGCCTGCCCCACCATCCCAGTCTGCATCGACCGTGTTACCTATCTTTGGACAGCCAGGATTTTTCTCCGCCATGGCCTCCTCTTCCAATCCCACTGTTGTCGCTGCCAGTTCTTCTAGTGTAGCTACATCCCCTGCCATACCTACATCTGCTACTGTAGCAGCAACCTCTGCATTTACCAAGCGATCGGCGAAAGGAAGAGTACTTTCCAATCCTTGGCTTCGCAAGTAAATATTTTCAATCATTATTTATGTTCCCTCTTTCTCTTGCACTGTCCTTACTTGCTTGCCATCGCTCTCTTGTTAATACAGTATGAACGCCTTTACCATTAATACAATCTAATTTATTCTTGTACGTAAAAATCGGTGAGATATCTAAGAATGACGAACATAGGAAGCAGACCATCCATTACAATCACGAACCCAATCATCTCCTTGACGATCTGAGTGAAGGACCAACGTCCCTCTTGTCCCCTGGAAATGAAGATTGAAGTGCGTCAAGTCGCATGAGGGAAATATCAGTACGTCCCCCAGCTTCAGGTCAAAGCAAAACCCGGTTTCGTAGAGGCAGAGCTCGCCCCCAGTGAAGCTTCCGAAGGGTACAACCAGGCACAGCTTCTTGTCGCCTGCATCGCGGTGGGCCCAGGTGCAGGCGCGGAGATTTATGACAAACCCGCCAAAGGGGTAGCAAGGAGACGATGCGTCAAGGGGCAAGTGCTCCACAAAGATGCTGAGCTCGTCATAATCCTCAGGGAGATACTCCTTGAGCTGCAGGATATATTAGAACCGGCTTCTGAAGAGGCGACAGAGAACGCACCGCAATTCGTAAGATTTCAAAGAAATCGGTGTACGCTTCCACAAGGACAGAATATTCATTGGGATCCTTCATGTCTTTGGAACGATGGACGTTACGCTGCTCGAAATTTACTCGGCCAGCATGGTCCCTCCGGACATTGTCAGGATGAGCCTGCGGCGCACCCTTACCCTGAGAAATAATCATTACCCGCCTCAGACAAAGAGCAAAAAAGAAGGATTACCTTCTCTGCATACCGGGCGTACCAGGAGTAGTGGCAGGCCAAGTACTTGAAGAATTTCTCTCGAGAATTGGCGTCCTTGAACTCCCCCGGCATGCAGGTATGAATGTGCATGATGGCATCGAAGAGTCTCTGGCGGTACTCGGCAGGAACCATGAAAAGCAAGGACAATAGCTTGCCATTGTTATCCACCATATGAAGAGCACGCCTAAACAATGTTATCAAAACAACCAGGGAAGACCAGACTGTCGTACCCTTCAAGTATATCACTGCTGATTTTCACATATTCTCCGAGTTTGGCTTTCCCTCCCGCATGAAGATAATTCACCTGCAGATTCTTTATCAGCCAGATACAGTCCCTTCTCTTGTTAACACGCACCCGAGCCTGCAAGTCATCTAAATTTTTGGCGACGGTGGCGCCCTCTGCTTTTCTGCGCTGGGTGTTGGTGAATTCGTTTCGATTTGCCTTCGTCACGGGTGAGGGTGTTTTCTCATACTTGAGAGGGGTTTTGAGGGTAAAGATAGGGGCGAGCGGTGTTTTAGATGGGTCGGGAAGGACTTTCCAAGCGGGGACCGTGGCAGAATCCCACTCGGGGGACCGTTTGTGCAGAATGGGAAAGCTGTAATCGTAGTCCATGAGAAATGTTGTCGCGAGGCAAAACAAGACTGACTTGGTTTCGATATTGTCAAAGATCCGGTCGCTGACCTCTATGTCTCTGAAAGCGAACGTCTGGACATCGGGGGAATGATTTCCCACCGGCTGTGGCATGTTCCAATGGAGGCGCAAGCCCTCCACATATCCAGAAGAGCAGCCCCGCATATGGAATATCGGTATCATAAGCTGATGCACCATAGGCCGCCACAACCCATCTACGCATAAAAGATCAATAAGACCGATAACTGGGAGAAATTGCATTACATACGCTTGACCCGCCTCAGTGCAGAAGCCAGCGACAAGATGTCTTCCCCTGGCACTTGGCGAGTAATGTAGGTACGCAGATTCAATGCTGCTATGATCGGTAGGAGGTAGAGCGTCCCTGTAGGAGAGAATTAGAAAATGTGACGTGTCCAGAACAATCAAATAACAGACCACCTGCGCACAACAAGGCGAGTTTTTTTCCATGGTGCACCCAATCCCTGAATGTATTTTCATGTGTTCCCGGGGCGTATTGTTCGGCCAGTGCCTTATCTGTTACCCGCCGTCGCGGAAGACACTTGAGCTTGTTGTCTGCCCTCAAGCTATAGTACTCAATAAGCCAAAGTAAAAATAAGAAAGCAAGGCGGTAATACCTGTCGACATTCAAGGCTAATTGGATAAGACTGAGCATGAGGTGGAGCTCACGCACTCGGATTTCGTTCGTCTGCCGTTTTATGCTGGCGACTACTGAGGCCATGTCGTGTGAGGTTGTCGAAAGGCTGCCATCTATCATCCCCTCGAGAACCTCCTCCAGATCCTGTCGATGCGCCCGTCCGAAGACCGCAAGGAGCTTGGACAATAAGAGTCCAGCTCCCTCAGTTATTGGAGGACCCCCGTCTTCATCCAGGCGCCAAGTAGCCTTTATTTTTTTGGCCCTCTTCCTCTTACCACCCTGGGCATTATTCCGACCCCGCCCCTGCAGCCCTCGACCGGATCCCTGCCCAGCCCGATCATCATTGTTCTCCTCATCTTCGCCACCCCCTCCTTCACAATCGCCGCAGCCCGACTGGTCGCACGGCATGTGGCCGATGGCCGCAGCAGACCCCGTACGCTCTGCATCCCCTCGACGCGGACAATCCGGTGTCCACAGGTTGATGGAGTTGCCACCACCAGCGCCTCCTCCATGTCCGCCTCCTTCGCCTCCGCCGGCAGCAGCTCCACGGGCAGGTATACGGATCTTGAGCCCTGTCCAGGATTCACGTGCCCGCTGTGCGGCCTCCTCGAGTCTACGCCACTCAGCTTCATCCTCTTCCTCGTCGTCACGTTCTTCCTCGTCGTCACGTTCTTCACCGTCATTGAGCTCCCCGTCCCGTTCTTCGGTAATGAGGTATGCTTTGCGCTTCCGAAGGGTGGATTCCGAGGGTGAACCCGCAAGAGTTTCGCTATCTAGACGAAGCGGTGACAGAAAACGGCCTGAAAAAATATTAGTTAGCTGACTAGGAAAATATATTCCTTGAGGTGCTTACAACGAGAAGGCGGTGTATTGTTCCCTTGTAGCGTCGGTGAACTGCCGAAAACTGACCCGTGGCGGTTGGGAGAGGACGCCAGCGATGATGAAGGAGAGGGGGCAAGATCATGGGGCAGAGATGTCGAGATTACGGGTGGAGTTGGCGGCAGAGACGGGGGCGATTGCAGCGTGGCCCCGCGGAGGACAGGTAGAGCTGGCAAGGTATGTCGTTGAAGAGCTACGACAAAACACTAGATATCAGTATTGAAGGAAAGGAGCCGGGGGAATATTACGCACCTGCTAGAAATTCCTCTGGCCCATCTGCATCCTCAGGGGGGAGGCTATGCATTCTACGAGGAGCCAAGGCGCAACGTGGCAGAGTATCTGTTGCTCGTGAAGCCCTAGAAGTACTGGCAGAGAATGCTCTCTGAGTTGGCTGGCTTAAGCTCAAGACGCCACTTGGAGTTGGAGTGGCAAGAGCAGCGCTCAGCCTAGAGCTTAGTTCCGTGAAAGAAGGGGGCAGGGCACCACCTTGGGCAGTCATATAAGCCACGAAAGAGGCGGCGACCTCAGGGGGAACAAAAACGTCGGGCATGGTTGGCAACAGCGACGAAAGTAGAGGCTTGGGAGAGGAGGAACACCAGAAATTCAAGGAATAGGCAAATTCACGGACGCCCATGAATTCTTGACGCGTCCAGTCACAGATCCCACGGGGTAACGTTGAGGCCAAACGCGTCAACGCGACGCGACTTGTCTGTGCACGGGAAGAAGGGTTTGTTGATGTCCCAAAAAGGAAACCGCCCACGCTTTCTCTTGCTCCCGACCGTCTTTTCTCTTGAAGTTCCGTTACGCATCCGAAAACTTGGAAAGCTGGGTAACAACTACTTCATTGGAAACACCAACATCGGCGCGATCCTGAAGGACAAAATGTTTTGTCGCATGTGCTGCTTTAGTTTGTCACATGTGCTTTAGAAAAGGTCAGTCAGGAAAGAAACGGTCTGTATTAATTCAATTCTTGCCCGTTTCTTGCGAACTAAAGCGTCCCCCGCAACCTTAGGGTCCCCTCTCACGTCCCCCGCTGCCACGACTGCGGGCGTCACCCTGTATCGGCCGCGGTCGCCGTCCCCGACGTCGACCTCCTTCCAATTTGGGCTATACAGAAGAAACAGCCATTATTAATTCAATTCTTGCCCGTTTCTTATGAAATAAAGCGTCCCTCCCAACCTTAGGGTCCCCTCTCATGTCCCCCGCTGCCACGACTGCGGGCGTCACCCTGTATCGGCCGCAGTCGCCGTCCCCGATGTCGACCTCCTTCCAATTTGGGCTATGCAGAAAAAACAGCCAGTATTAATTCAATTCTTGCCCGTTTCTTGCGAACTAAAGCGTCCCCCGCAACCTTAGGGTCCCCTCTCACGTCCCCCGCTGCCACGACTGCGGGCGTCACCCTGTATCGGCCGCGGTCGCCGTCCCCGACGTCGACCTCCTTCCTTTTTCGGCTATACAGAAGAAACAGCCGGTATTAATTCAATTCTTGCCCGTTTCTTGTGAACTGAAGCGTCCCCCGCAACCTTAGGGTCCCCTCTCACGTCCCCCGCTGCCACGACTGCGGGCGATACCCTGTATCGGCCGCGGTCGCCGTCCCCGATGTCGACCTCCTTCCAATTTGGCCTACACAGAAGAAAAGGTCAGTATTAATTCAATTCTTGCCCGTTTCTTGTGAACTGAAGCGTCCCCCGCAGCCTTAGAGTCCCCTCTCACGTCCCCCGTTGCCACGACTGCGGGCGTCACCCTGTACCGGTCGCAGTCGCCATCCCCGATGTCGACCTCCTTCCAATTTGGCCTACGCAGAAGAAAAGGTCAGTATTAATTCAATTCTTGCCCGTTTCTTGTGCACTAAAGCATCCCCCGCAACCTTAGAGTCCCTTCTCACTTCCCCCGCTGCCATGACTGCGGGCGTTACCCTGTACCGCCCGCCATCGCCGTCCGCAACATACCTGAGAAGGAATGTTTGTATCTCTTTCAATCCTGATAATTTTTGCAAATTAAATTGTTCTCTCTGTCTGACGTTGTCGCCGTTGTGGCCCTGTCTCGTCCAGTACACTGTGTACATCTAAATCATTTTTCAGTTTTGTATATTATTACTACTACTCCGACGGCCAATCAATATGAATACGATTTAATCCTCCAACTCCTCAAGTACCCTATTTAAAAGGTCCAAGGCTTGAGCCCATTGGACAGCTCGGGGGAACCATTCGTCACGCGGAAGGATCACCAGTAGCTCCTTCCCTTTCGTACCCGTCCGGATGCTTTCAGCCTCAGGATAATCGGTATCATCCCATTCTGCGGGGATGACTCCATAGTCGTCGGGAAGGTCGTCTTGAAAGAGGACAAGCTCGAGAAGCTCCAGGAACTCACTCTCGACTTCGTCGTCTTCGAAGGGACTCCCATGGCGCGCTACTTTGATTGGTGCGTGGCGAATGTTTCGAGCTTGATCCTCGGCAATCTGATTCTCGAGTCGCTCTTCCATGTCCACCTCGAGTTCTTCATGGCTTCCATTATGGTCAATCTCATCGTCCGAGCCATCGTCTTCATCGGAAGCATGGCCGGCACCGGTTTGACCCCGATGGCGGCGTCTGAGGGCCCCATCTACCCCGTAGTATCGATTAATGGCGTCTGGGTGAATGCCGTCCATCGGGTCCTTGTAGACTCCCTCGGTTGTTTGTCCCAGAAGACGCATGGCCTAGAATGCAGAATATTATTGACTAGCGGTGACGTCTGGTCTTTTTTTACCTCGGGACTCTGCTCATTAGTCGTTCTCCCCGACATCGGATGGTGATTCCACTCCTCTTGGAACTCCTTACAGTCTTCATTGATTTCCTCCAAGAACAGGCGGTGTAGGAGCCAGAGATGGGCAGGGTTTTTGCGGTCAAGACAGTGCATGCGCCCGAGGCGAGTGAAGAAAGCTCTCCAGCGCCGAGCAAACTGAGTGCCCACTTCTACCCAGAGTCTTTCGATACGTGTATTGCGAGTAGATCTGCGAAGAATTAGTGAACTGAGAATGTTGCCAGTCCAAAAAAACAGGACATACGAGCCCCACATGAAAGATGCTCGCCCGGGCCCTCTGTGTACAATCATCCAGATGGAAACCTTCGTGTTCTCTCCTCCACGATCACCTCGCACACGAGACGGAGTCCCATAAGCCTGAATGGCTTCAAGAAATACCTCAAGGACGGTAGATGCTCTGTTGTTGGTACTAGCTCGCAGGCCGGTAACCTATGGCAAAACTCAAAATTGCGTCGAGATGAAAGTGAGTGAAGACGTACAGTGCGACAGTATCCATCAATAAATCCGTGGATTACTATCCCCCACCAAATGAGTTTGTGGTGTCCATCGCCGTGCCACAGGTGATTGGGACGGGGGACTTTGTATTGCCGGCGACGAATGGCGAGCCTAGTACGGAGAGCCTGCCCCAAACCATCAACTCGTTTGAGTGAACGCCTCGCTCGTTCCCTCTGAACTCGTAACCCATGTCGGCGAAAGTGGCCCTGAAGATAACGGAGGCCCGAGGTTGGTTTCCGTTTCTTGTACTCCCGGGTAAGGTCGTCAAGCTCGCCGTCTGATAAGTCTTCGAACTGCTTTTGGAGGCCCGCCTCCTTCATTCTCTTCCGCAAAGTGTTCCGGTGGATTCCCAAGGCAGATGCAAGTGCCGTCAACTTGATATTTCGTCGAGATGCCGTTGCCGCACGAAGGTAAGTAGAATCTATGTTCTTCTGTGGTCGTCCCCGGCGTCCTGTCTTTTCGGTAATAATTGGCTGCAGAAGCTCAACATTGTCCCGCTCTCTATATAATGAAGCAAAGTAAGTGTGGTTCTGGAATTATTCTTGGAGATCCCAAGGCTTACACTCCCTCAGTCGCTAATGCAGCGAGTTCTAGCTCATACACCAATGGCCCCAAAATTTCGGCGCAGTTGTGAATCCACTCTCTAGGAACTCCGTCCCCCTCCATCCTCTCCAAAATAGGAACCAGATTGTCGACAATGTTGGAGGATAAGAGCTTGTATCGCACTGCATCGCTATCTTCACGACGAAGTGTTTCGAGAGCTCGAGTGTAGGCAGCATCTAGAACCTGGTGAGCTTGCAAAGCACTGATGCTCCATGGGTGGGGATTAGGAGGGAACACGGGAAGGTTATTGGGAAAATTGAAGGTCTCGTCCATGGTCAGTCCGAGTTGAGTCCAAGACAAAATGTTTATGATCAGGTGATTCTGACTTTTCCTCTGTGCGCCATGTCTTCTGTGACTCTGAGTCCGAGGCACCCAACCCTGTACTTCAGTGACGGTACACTCACCCTGAAGGTAAAATCTTTCCACAAGCTCTCTTTTGTAAGGGCAACCTCAGCTCGGCGCAGAGCGCGGGAGACTAGCGGGAGAATCCGAAGCAACTCAATTGAATGGTACTAAATACAGGTTTCTAGAATACGCACCTAGCGGGAGAATCCGAAGAGAAGAAAGGATGAGGATTCTCACGCTAGGCGAGGTTTTTTAAGTACTAGCCAGTAGCACGTGTCCGGAGGGATCGGCAGAGGTCTCGAGCTTGATCACACAGCACGTGCCAGTGAGAGCGGCCGGACGGACGGAAGGGAACAGAGTCCGGAGGGACGGGAGGTGACGTTCCGGATGGAGGCGCAGGCTGGGGTGCGAGTCCGGAGGCCGGACGAAGGATCGGACGAGGAAGCGGGGCAATGCGATGGGCCGGAGCCGGACGGACGGACGGATGGACGGACGGACGGGCGGTTCCCCTGACATCACCCCCCCCTTGGAATGCGGCGTCCCGACGCATGAATCGGACCTGGGCGTCGCGCCTCCGGAACGAGAGCGAGTCGAAAGCGGCCGAGGCGATCCGGCGCGGGGCGTTGGGGTAGCGGCGATAGTAGGCCTCGATGGCGTCTCGAGCGAAGACGTCGGAGTGCTTTACCCATTTATTGTGTTCCGGGCCGTAGCCTTTCCACCGCACCATGTACCAGAGGCTGCCATAACGGACCTTCGCTTCTAGGATCTCCTCGACCTCCCATTGAACGTCGTCGTCCGTCTGAAGGACGGGTGGGGGTTCGTCGTTCCGGGGGCGTCCGGGGAACGGGTCCGGTTCCGCGAGCTGGAGTTTCACCACCGGAAAGACCGGGTGGAGCTGGGAGTACCGGGGGGGGAGCTCGAGCTTGTACGCACCCTTTCCGACAACCTTCACGACCTTGAAGGGGCCGAGGCGTTTGTCCGCGAATTTGACGGACGGACGGGTCGTCCGGATGTCGGAGGCGTCTAGCCAGACTCGGTCGCCTACTTTGATCTCCGGGGCGGGCGTGCGTCGGCGATCGTAGTACAGCTTGAACTCGTCTTTGGCCTTAACGAGCGCGGCTTTGGCTTCCGAGACTCCGGACGCGATCCGGTCGCGGAACTCGTTCGCGGATTCCACGTTCGAGCGCAGTCCGTTGGGCTCAAATCCCATCCGGGGGAGCCTTCCGGTGTCCGTCATGAACGGGACTTGCTGCGTCGAGGAGTGGACGTGGTTGTTGTACGCGAACTCCGCGGCCGGGAGGAGCTCGTCCCAGTCGTCTTGTTTGTAGTTCGTGAAGATCCGGACGAACTGCTCGAGTTCCTGATTGACGCGTTCGGTCTGGCCATCGGTCTGCGGGTGGTAGGCGGTGGAGGTCGCTGGTTCTATCCCGATGAGGCGCCACAGTTCCGTGGTGAACTCCGCGACGAACTGCGGCCCACGGTCGGAGATGTATTTCCGGGGGGTTCCGTGGTGCCTCCAGACGTTCCGGTAGTAGAGCCGAGCGGCTCCGACCGCGCCAAGGCCGGTGTGGCACTCGTTGAAATGGGCCCGCTTACCCAGGACGTCGACTACGACCATGACCGCGTCGAACCCGTGCGCGTCTGGGAGCTCGACGATGAAGTCCACCGAGACGGTGTCCCAACGTTCTTCCGGGATTTCGGTCGGGTGGAGCTCTCCGTGGGGCAGCTTCCGAAGCGCCTTCGTCCGGTTGCATGGATCGCAGGTCCGGACGTATTGGCCGACGTGACGGGACAGCTGGGGCCACCAGTAATTCCGGGAGATGAGCTCGAGGGTTTTGAAGCGTCCGGCGTGTCCGGCGACCCGGGTGTCGTGGTGCAGGGCGATGATTCGGCGCCGGAGGTCCTTATTCCGCGGTACGACGACCTTACCGCGGTAGTAAAGGAGCCCTTCTGCGACACGCCACTCGGACGACCGGGGGGGGCGGACGTTCCGGTTCTTGAGGAGTTCTCGCGCGACAAGCGCGACGGGGTCCTCAAGGTCCGGCTCACCCGTGAAGGCCTCCCGGACGTCACGAAGGAGGGGGACCTCGGGTCCGGCCACCACGACACCTTCCAGTGCGCGGACGTGGAACAAGTCCGGGCGAAGAAGGGTAACGTCCGTGTTGTCCGAGCCCACTCCGTGGTCCGGACGGCGGGACAGCGCGTCCGGACGGCCCATGAGGCGTCCGGGCTGGTGGTGGAGCGCGAAGTCAAACCGGGACAGGTACAGGGACCACCGCGCCTGCCTCCGGTTCAAGTTCTGCGCCTTCCGGAAGTACTCCAAGTTTTTGTGGTCCGTCCAGATCTCGACCGGGTGCTGCGTACCTTCGAGGAAGTGTCGCCACTCCTCTAAGGCCCGGATGATCGCAAGCATCTCCTTGTCATGGATCTCGTAGTTGCGCTGGACGTCACTCAGACTTTTGGAGTAAAACGCGACCGGATGCCACTTCCCGTTCGCGTCTGGCTGAGACAGGACGGCTCCGGTGGCGTAGTCGGAGCTGTCCGCCTCGACCCGGTATGGACGCGACTCGTCGGGCAGGACCAAGACGGGCTCCGCGGTTACCGCATCCTTGAGGGCTTGGAAGGCGGCAGCCGCGGCAGCGGTCCAGGTCCAAGCGACGCTCTTCTTGGTGAGGTCGAAGAGGGGCCGCGCGATGTCCGAGAAAGCCCGGATGAATCTCCGGTAGAAGTTCGTGAAGCCGAGGAACTGCTGCACGTCCTTCCGGTTCTCCGGAGCCGGCCAGGCGGCGACTCCGGCGACCTTGACCGGGTCCATCTCGACGTGGTTGTGCGAGATGATGACGCCGAGGTACTCGATCGACGACTTCTCGAACTCGCACTTCTCCGGCCGGAGGTAAAGCTTGTGCGCCCGGAGCCGCCGGAGGACTTCTCGGACGATCTCTCGGTGGCGCGCGAGATCGGAGTGAGCGATGAGGATGTCGTCAAGGTATACCATGACGTCTCCGGACAGGATGAGGTCTTGGAAGATGTCGTTCATCATCGTCTGGAACGTGGCCGGGGAGTTGGTGAGGCCGAAGTACATCACCAGGGGCTCGAAGAGTCCTCGGTTGGTACGGAACGCGGCCTTCCACTCGTCGCCTCCCCGGATCCGGACGTTGTTGAAGCCCCACCGGACGTCGAGTTTTGTGAAGAACCGGGCTCCCTTTAGGCGGTTAATGAGGTCGTTAATCAGCGGGAGCGGGTATCGGTTCTTCACGGTCATCGCGTTGAGCGCTCGGTAGTCCTGGACGAACCGGAGGCTTCCGTCCTTCTTCTTGATGAAGAAGACCGGAGACGCCATCGGGGACTTGGACGGACGGATCCGGCCGGTGCTCAGCCCATCCTCGATGAACGCGTCGAGTTCCTTCTGCTCGAGGGGGGAGATCGGGTAGACCTTGCAGTTGGCCGGCTTTGCGTCCGGGACGAGTTCGATGGCGTGGTCCCACGTCCGGCGCTCCGGTAACGCGTCGAACGACTCCTTGTCAAAGACGTCGGAGAAGTCCTCGACCCAGGTCGGAACCGAGGTCCCAGGCGGGGCCGAGTTCCGGGCGAAGGCCTCCGCGAGCCGTTGGGAGACGGTGCTCCCGGCGCGGATTTCCTCGGCCGGAGCGAACGCGGTGTAGAGGATCCGGTCGCCTTCTTCTAGCTCGTCATCGTCGTCTTCGTCCGGGTCCGGAGTGAGGTCCGGATAGTCGTCTCCGTCGCCATCCGGATCGTACCCGTCGTCTCCGCACCACTCCTCCGAGTCAATGGCACAGATAGACGGGACGGGACCTTCGCGGAGCTGTCGGAGGATCGCGGCGGAGATCTTCGCGCTGCGACGGACGGCGCGAAGCTCGTCTCGGCAGGTGCTGCAGCTGGTCGGGCAGCGGGTCATCCGGACTTCCTTGGTTTCCCAGTCGATCTCCGGGTTGTGTTTCTGAAGCCAGGAGTAACCGAGGATGACGTGCTGCTTCCCGAGCCGCGTCACGGCGAGTTGGATGCGTTCCGAGTGACCCTTGTAGTTGACGACCATATCGACTACGCCCGTAATGCCTCCGGATGCATTGGGTGTGCCGTCGACGTTGAGGACCGGGATAGGCTGGGAGAGCTTCCGGACGGGAAGGTTGCGGGAGATCACGTACTCCGAGTCAATGAAGTCTCCGGTCGCTCCGCAGTCGACCAGACCTTTCACGGACACCTTAGCCGCGGTTTCTACCGACTGCATCTCCAACGGAATGTGCAGGGAGTTCCGGCCCTCCACGGAATCAATAACGTACTGCCGGGGCAGTTTGCGTTCCCATCTCGGACGGTGGACGCGGGGAATGGAAGGGGTTTTTGCCTCCGGGGCGGGAATAGGGGGCTCCGGCCGGGGGGCGGAAACCGGAGCAGGGGGTGCGTCTTTCGTTTCAACTGCTGATTTATTGGGTATATCTTTGTACAGGCAGGAGTAACGATTAGGGGACGCGACCGAGGGCGCACCGCTCACTCGACCGCGTCCGGAAAACCCTCCGGCTCCGCGTCTCCGGCGTCCGGCTCGGTCGGAAGCCCGGCGGTAGTAGAGAGGCGCGCGAAGAGCTCTCCGAGGAGGTCGTCTCCGAGTTGACGGACGACCTCGTCCAGGACGTCTGCGTGCCGGACGTCCGAGGGAGCCGGGCAGTCTCGGGCGAGGTGTCCGGACGCACCGCAGCGGAAGCAAGCGCGCGGTGCGAAGCGCGCGCGGGTCCGGTCAACTTCCATCGGAATGCCAGGCGGAAGGGCGGGCGCCGGCGCGGCTTTGGGAGCAGGCGTGAAGGAGGGGACTGGGAGGAACGTCCCAGTGCGAGGGCGTGCGGCCGGAGCCGGGGCGCGAGTCGGAGGTGCTCCCGCTCGGACGCGGGCGAGGGCGTCGTACTGACGGAAGGCGCGGAGACGCCATCCGGCGTAGTCTAGCAGCGCCGGAGCGGTTCCGGACGTGGTGATCGCTGCGTTGATCCTCGGGTCGAGCCCCGCTCGGTACTTGGTGACGCGGACGAGCGGATCCGTGTACCCGGCCGTGGCGGTGAGTTCCTCGAAGTCGTCCGTGTACCGGTAAACGTCGCGGGAGCCCTGGTAGTAGCTGTGGGTCTCCAGCCGGAGGAGAGCTTGGTCTTGCTCGTTTTCCTCGACGAACCGGAGCCGGAACTCGGACTCGAATTCCGCCCAGGACGGGAATGGGAACGGAACGATTGCGGACTGTCGTTCGGCCCATCGTCCGGCCGCGTCTCGCGCCATAAAGGACATGGCGTACCGCACGAGTTTTTCCTCGACGAGCTGTCCGTGGACCATGAAGGCTTCCGGAACCAGTCGGAGGTATGTGAGGACGGAGTGGAGGAACATCCGTCCTTGGGTCCGGTCGCCGTCGAAGACGGCCGGGGGGTTCGGTCGGAGAACCGATTTTGCTGCGGGGGTGAGGGTGGTAAAGTCTGGACCCACCGCCGGAGCCGGAGCGGCAGGGACGGGGGCAGTCGCGGGTGGATTTTGGTTGTTGTGTAAAACGCGGAGGAGTAGGGCTTCGATGTTTGCGAGAGAGCCTTCGACCGCGGTCAGCCGGGATTCGGGGTCGGCAGCCGGTTCCGGGATGTAAACATCCGGGAGCTCGGGTGGCGCGGACCCGCTTCCGGGCGTCGGAGCGTCCATCAAGGAGGAGGGGTCGAGGTTGGAAGTCGGGGAGGCCGGAGCGCTAGCGTAGCAGTCCGAGTCCGAGTCTACACCGAACTTCGCAATCTTGACCAGTTGATCCCTTAGATCCTTTCTTCTGCTGTAAGGGCAACCTCAGCTCGGCGCAGAGCGCGGGAGACTAGCGGGAGAATCCGAAGCAACTCAATTGAATGGTACTAAATACAGGTTTCTAGAATACGCACCTAGCGGGAGAATCCGAAGAGAAGAAAGGATGAGGATTCTCACGCTAGGCGAGGTTTTTTAAGTACTAGCCAGTAGCACGTGTCCGGAGGGATCGGCAGAGGTCTCGAGCTTGATCACACAGCACGTGCCAGTGAGAGCGGCCGGACGGACGGAAGGGAACAGAGTCCGGAGGGACGGGAGGTGACGTTCCGGATGGAGGCGCAGGCTGGGGTGCGAGTCCGGAGGCCGGACGAAGGATCGGACGAGGAAGCGGGGCAGTGCGATGGGCCGGAGCCGGACGGACGGACGGATGGACGGACGGACGGGCGGTTCCCCTGACATCTTTCAGCCAATTAATTGGATAGGCAAACGACGGCATGCTGTACAATGTAAATCGTCAGCTGCTCGTTTTGAAAAGCGATTTCTTTGCCGGCATGTTAACGCTGCCTACACCTGAGGCACCACCATCTGGTCCGACTGGGGAGACAGTGATTCTGGACGGGACAACCGACGCAACAGCCGTTCTTTTTCCAGCCACTTGGACCTCTGCTGAATGTGAGGCCTTCTTGGAGTTCGTTTTCAATGTACTGCCGTGAGTGGATATCCCAAGATAATTACAAGAACTTCATGAAAAGTCAAACAGCTGGACCAATGAACCTCCGCCGTTGGAACGTCTGTGCGCTATCCTAAAGACTTGTGACTTCTTTGGCGTCGAGTCCGGGTTCCGATATGCAATACATTTTCTTGAAGAGCACGAAGACCTGGGCCCAGCCTTGCGGTACCAGTTGGCCAAGAAATACAACATTCCGAGTTGGGCAAAATTGGCCTTCGAGAAATTGATGTCAGAGTCAATCCTGGACTTAACGGAGGACGATGAACGTCAGCTAGGTTGGGATGCTTATCGAGCTTTGGTGCAGACAAAGGAGGATGTGACGAGGCATAGGCTTGAGCTCGCGTTTTTTCCGCCCCAGGTGATGCACTGCTCACAATGCTATTCGCTTACCTTTTGTGGTGATGCGTGGGCGGAGAAGTGGGTCTCTATTTCAGGCCCCCTCGGGGCCTTGCTTAGGGACGAGATTCCCGCAAACGAATTCCGTGACACACTTCAGCAAATGACAGTGCCATCGATGACAGCCGAATGCTTTTCGCGGACCGTGAGAAGCATCTTGGAGCCAACGCCTCCCGAACGAAACCAGCTCAAGATGGAGGAGGACTATATTTTGAAGGCAGTAGAAGCGTTGATTAAGCAGTGGTAGAAAATATAAAATGTTGTGCGCTGGAAGGGAAAAAAAAATGTGTATGCTCTCCACAAAAAGATTGGTGTCCTCGAAAAAAAATAGTGCGCACATCCAGAAAAGTGTTGCGCGCACATCGAAAAGTGTTGCGCGCATCAAGAAAGTGTTGCGCACATCAAAAAATGTTGCGCATGATTAAATGTGCAAAGTGAACGTCATACATATTGAGTCAACTACTTACGGGAACGAGAATGAGTCGAAGAGAACTAGAAATACAGAAAAGGAAAGGTGGGATCACGAAGTGATCCGTCGCATCGGCCGAGTCGGCATCATGCGCCGCGCGTAATCCTTACACATTCACCTGGCTGAAGTTACGCGCAGGGTTGAAGTGCTTTTCGAGTTAAGTGGCCAATGATTTTGGCTGAGGTGAATGTGTTTGAAAAGCTGCATTGTAGGAGGCAAGTCGGATATGGTGTATGGTACACTGCCTCTGAAATGTAACAGGGAGAATTGCTACATTATAGAGACACTCCGGGGTTCGACTCCCCGTGTCCGAAATGTTGCCCTCATCCATCAATCAATTTTTTTCTCATGTGAGCGCAACATCGTTCGCATTCGATAATGGCCCAAGTTAGGTATTGTGTGCAATCGCAAGTTGATTGCAGCAGAATGTTAGTTGGTTGATGGATGGATCAGTCAATTGACGATGGTCCTTCTCCAGTTTGCATTGAAACTGGATGGACTTTGTGGTATATGGTACAAGTATGGTACACGGTCTCTTGCTGTTCGCAAGTTTTGAGGAGTTTAGAGGCAGCCCGGGGTTCTGTCCGAATCACCCTCTCGAACACAGTTTTTGGTTTAGAGAAGAACTTAATACATCGAAGGGTCATCATCTATCATTCCAAGTACTGCCTAGAGTACATACTAGAATTACATGCAGGGTTGATTTGATTTTTGAGTCTTTACATACTGTTGAGGAATTGGACTCCAGTCAACTGAAATGTCTAATGATTTTGGCTGGGCTGTATACATTTGAGGAGCAGCAACATTGTAGAAAGTAAATCAGATATGGTGTATGGTCCACTGCCTCTGAAATGTGCGAGCCAATCTTGCAAGAGCTTAGAGGCACTCCAGGGTTCGACTCCCTGTGCCCGGATTGTCTTGTTTGAAAGCCTTTTTCTTTGGTCGGGGGACAAATTGGTTTAATTCGACTGTGCGAGTTGAGGTGAGTTTGGGGGTTTGAATTTGCATTTGCATTACGGCGCAGAATGTCAGTTGGTCAATATATGGATCGGTGAATCGACAATGGATTTTATCCTGGGATGCACCCTCCCGTTTGCAATGAAACTGGATGGACTCTGGGATGAGATATTGTGTCTCGGACATGGTGTACGGTACACCGCCTCATGCCATGCATAGGTGTTTGCGAGGGATGTTTAGAGCCAGTCCGGGGTTCGACTCCCCGTGTCCGAATTATGTCTTTCCAGGATGTCTTTTTTTCGAGTCTTCATTTTAGTCGGGAAAGCACATCAAATCCATCATTGAGCTGCCTACTAGAGGTACATGCAGGATGTATTACTCTTCAAGTTATTACCCTTGGGGGATTGGATATGAATCATTTGACTGAAACGAAAGCAAGGTCGGTGATGGTAACATTGTCAACAATGATTCTGGTTGAGGTGAATGTGTTTGAGGAGCAGTACGTACATAGCACTGTAGAAAGTAAATCGGATATGGTGTATGGTACACGGCCTTTTGCAAGTAGCAAATCTTTCGATGATCTATAGGCAGTCCGGGGTTCGACTCCCTGTGTCCGAATGTTGCGGTTGAAAATCCTATTTTTTTTGGAGGGGGGGGGGGCGCGAGGGGAATGGCAATTGGTTCAGTTCGACACTGGATAGTGCGAGTTGAGTCGAGTTTGGGGTTGGAACTTCATGGATCAATGGATGGATTGACGACAGTCTGGGGATGTATCATGATGAACCTGAATGCATATACATATAGTGTGTACAAGGTATCTCGGACATGGTGTACGGTACACCACCTCTTCTGTTCTGCCTGGCCCTCAAAAATCGGAGGTAGTCCGGGGTTCGACTCCCCGTGTCCGAATATGTCGTCCCAGGCAGCTCTTTTGGGTGGAAGGGCGAATTAATGAATAGATTGAGAGTGGGCGACGAAGCCGTCTTATTATGATGCGAATAATAAATTATTGAAGTGTTTAATGTGCTCAGCTGCGAGCGACGTCGGGCTCGGACGTTGATCGGCGAAATTCGGCTTTAATTGTCGTTGTGCGACTTGAGATTAGATTTGCATTATTTGACAAAATAAATTCGGGATTAGACGTCGAGTTGGAGACGAGAGTCCGACACAGCCAACGGATTGTAATGGATGCAAGCTGACGCAGATTTTCGAGTGGGCAGATCGGTCCGGGCGCGGCGGTAGGTTTTTGAGTCCTTGTTTAGTGCTGCGGCGAGACGAGGCCTAGGGGGTGAGAGGCGGACGTTTGCGCACGCGGCCGGCCTGTGATATCGACAACGCTTGAGGAGCTCCTATCTTTTCGAAGCAGGAGATATATCAGAGATCGTCAACGGAGCCAGGCACGAGATGGAGAGATCGCGAGTTTCATTCGGTTGGCTGAGCCTACGGACGGGCGTAAGAGCACGGAGAACGACACTAATTGCAGGTAATTGCGACCGGAAACAACGCCGCAAAGGTCCCGCCAGTCGAAATGCGAAATTGCGGGATGTCGAGATCATAGAACAGATTGAGCGCATGATATCAGATCCAGTGCGGCGAAACGGCGGGCCTCCGTCTTGCCTCCCATTAGCCTCCATCCAAGTCGTCTTCCGCAGCACCTCCGTGCCTACGTCCACCTCTTTGCTTTGGCGCCTCGACTCCTGAGGTAAAATCCGCGAAGGCCCAGACCCTGCCGGCAAGACGCGAGGCACCCACGTGACACCAAGTTGGTGGTCCCGATTAGGCAAGTGGCCAATCCTCCTTTCTCTCATCCGCCTTTCCTCCCTCCTCCCTCCTCCTTCCTCCGCATTCCGCATTCTGACTTATTCTTATATCCGCGCACCCCATCTATCTTCAATCCGCTACACGACAATACGACGACAATCTCTATTTCCTTCCTTTGGGACACATACGAAAATCAATACGAAATACAGCCTATCTATCTTTGGGGAGAGCGACACGATACACACGCACTTGCCTTGCTTGCTACATCTGCTTGCTGCATACTCCCTTGAAGGACAACTACAATGGCCTTACCAACGCAGCAAACCCAAGAGCTCCCGCCCTGGTTCTCCGCCACGACGGTCACTTTGCCGCAGACGACCGAGACGAGCCTCGTATTCCTCCCGCTCACATACTACGGGCCCAGCATTCCCCTCGACGGCGACTTTACCTATGGCGGCCTGAGCAGTCCTGCGTCGTCGAGCGCTGCGGCGAGCACTTCCGCGCCACCCTCTTCCTCTGCGACACCCACGCCCTCATCTACCTCTGGATCCTCATCCTCGGCACCTACTGCCTCTTCATCCACTGCTGGCTCTACCTCTGCAGCAGCGTCCGCATCCGCATCCTCCTCTAACCCCGCCCTACCCGGCCTCTCTACTTCATCCAGCCTCTCAACGGGCGGCCTCATCGGCGTCATCATCGGCTCCGTCCTCGGCGCCCTCGTCATCTTCCTCCTCTTGATCTGCTGCTGGATGCGGAGACGCTCACGAAGAAGGGACAGTCAAAATCAGGTGTGTGGCTTTTCTCGTTTATATTCATTTTCATTTTTGGGGGGGCTTGTTTCGTGCTGCCTGGGGCGACTGCGCAGTTCCGTGGTTTGGTGGTCGCGCCACTCGCGGAGGCCGGCAGAGGTATCGTCGGCGTCGGCGTCCTACACACCGACGGTGTCGTCCAGGACGCTTGCCCGCCGACGGGATGTGTCCGAAGGACACGGGGCCGAATCGTGTCGCGGTGGACAGACAGACAGACAGACTGCTTGCTGGCGGGGCTGCATGCATGCATGCATCCTGTACCTACTCCTGGATGTGAAGCGGTCGTTCGCTGGGGTCGAAGATACCGCGATCGTCGCTCAGGTGGGGTCGAAGCGGCGATGCGCGGGGTTAAGAGGTACGAGTTGACGTCAGGAGACCGGCGAGGGTCCGTCTCTACGCATTCGTGCTCTGATCCCCTGGGAATTCTGCTTTGGAGATTGTCGAGATCGAGACAAACGGAGCGGGAACGGGAACAGGAGACGGTCCTAGCGTCGAGAAATGTCATGTGGGTGTGCCGGGGCGCGGTGCATGTGTAGCGCTCGTCCGTGTTTCTGCTGCGCGTGTCTTGTCTGCTCTGCCTGCCCTCTATATCGCGAGGGTGTGTGCGATGCGCGGGCTTCGCGGCGGGGGCTGGGATTCAGATGGCGTGCAGGCGGCGTGCTCTGGGGCATCGGAGCGTGCATGTGGACGAGACGCGGATATGTCGATCGAGAGCGGGAGAAAGGAAGGAGTGCAGAGTCGGGTGCTATCATCGAATCTGCTATCTCCGGCACGGCCTTGCACAGCGTCTGAGTCTGGACAACGACAAGTCGAGATGCGCGATGCGCCTTTTTTATTTTTCATTTTATTGCTTTGGATGGCGAGAGGGGACGCAGACGTCTGGGTTCCGTTTTCAAAGAAATTGGAGGCTTGATTCCTTTCTTCCCAGCTATTTCCTTTTCTTCTATATCCTCCCATCTGTCGTTTTGCGTACTGCTTCCCTCTTTCCTCCAACCTCTTCTTTCCCTTGTCTTCCCTACCTTGATCTTATCCGGCGCATATATTCTTATCCAATGAATACTCACCCTCTTCTCGCAGGCCCCCTCCACCCGCGAAAAATCTAAAACACCATTCACGGCGCTCCTCCCCCGCCGCCGCCGCGCGCGCCCACGCACGCGCTTCACTATGGTCACGCCCACCCCGGCGGACGCCGCCGACGCTGCCGCGCTTGACAACGAGCTGTTTGGCGGGGACGTGGAGGGCGACTGGACGCTTGTGCGTGGGCAGGGCTCGGGAGTGCGATCACCTACCTCCCCTACGTCGCCCACCTCACCTACCTCGCCGGGCTCGCCAACGGAGCCTGGGCTGGGCGCGACGGAGGCGGACCCATTCCTCACGCGCGCGCTGCCGAATCCGCATAGTGCGCAGTCGCACGTGGGAACTGGAACTGGGACTGGGAGCGGCTCGGGCTCTGCCTCGTCGCGCACAACAGGGAGCTCCTCCGCGACGCGGAGCAGCGGGACGAACGTGAGCGGGTACGGCGTGGTGCTCGCGCACCCGTCGCTCGCTATCCCGCCCCATTCTCCTGCGCACAATCCGTTTGGCCCCGCGCATACACCTGCGGCGACGGCGTCGGGCTCGAGTCTGGCTGCGTTTGCACCTGGCGCGCAGCTGACGGGCGCGACGGCGTATACGTATGCGAATCTGCCGCCGGGGGCGGCGCCGCCTGCTCTGGATGATCATAACGGCGGGAACGGCAACGGAAATGGCGGAAACGCAAACGTCATGGGCCGGCGGATTCTCTCGCCCTCGCAGATGGCGATTCTGGTGGAGGAGCAAGAGCACGCGGCCACGCCGCGCGCGTCGGGGGACACGGACCGGGAGGTGGGCGAGGTGGTTATTGCGCGGCGGGTGAGCGTGTCGCGCGTGGCTGCGCTGGATAAAGGAAAGGGCAAGGCGCGGGAGAGCGACGGCGAGAAGAGACGCTCGTGGATCCCGCGCTTCTCGTGGCTGCTCAACTCTGGGGCGAGCTCGAAGCGGAGTTCGCGGGACGTCGAGGCGGGGGAGGGGGAGAGCGAGGAGCTGTTGTTTGACGCAGCGGGGGCGTATTCGCCGACGCATTCGCCAGCACAATCGATGTCGATGGCGCAGCCTGGGTCGCCGTTGGGGCCAAGAGCGCCGGTTCCGAGGAAGCTCCCGCCGGTGCCGCCACCGGCCAGTATCGCGAGCGGCAGCAGCAGCGGAGAGCCAATGCGCGAATTCGGCGCGCGCCCGCTGCTGCCCTTCCTCGCTGGCGTTGCTGCCGCTGGATCAAGACCCATTAGCGGGGTGAGCGGCGCGAGCGGGATGAGCTCGGACGGGACGACCGGGAGCGGGAAGAGCGGGGGGACGGTGTATACGGATGCGCGGGAGACGTTGAGTACGCGCGGGTCGAGGCCGGGTTCGCGCTTGGGCGGGAGCGGGGTGGGGACGCCTGTGGGTGAGCTGCCGCCGCCGCCGCCGCCGTTACCTGTGCGGAACCCGAATCGAAGCCAGGGACAAGGGCAGGAGGGAGCGGGAGGGAGTGAGCAGGGGGGACAGGGACAGGGACAGAGACAAGATCCGCTGGACGCGCCGGCGCCGACTGCGCTGGCGGCATTTGCGAGCAGCTCACAGGCGTCGTTGCATCATAGCGCATCGCATCCTTCGCTCCAGCACAACGCCTCCCTCCCGTCGCTGCACCACTCGCGCGACGGGTCGATGTCGACGAGCGTGGCGAGTCAGGGGCAGACCGCGACGCTGGCTGGGACCGCGAGCAATGCTACGCTGGCGACTACGACGACGGGGTATGTGCCGCCGAAGCCTGAGCGCGTATATACCACGCCGTACGCGCACGGCCCGCCGGGGCTTGGTGCGCTTGATGCGCCGGCGCTTGATGTGGACAACCCCAACGTCAATGTGTTTGCGCCCGCGCCGCCGGTGATGGCCAAGGGCAGCATCGGGAGCGGGGGCAGCTGGGACAAGGCGGGGCTCGAGCTCGGGTTCAGCCGCGCGGCGTCGCATTCGTTCCTTGGGACGTTTGGGAGTGCGAACGCCGTGCCCGTGTCCGCGGTGGGAGCGGCGGTTCCTGGGATCCGCGTCGTTCCTAGCACGGCGCCGTCGCCGTTCGGGGCTGCAGGAGGAGGAGGGAGATCGGTGTCGTCGCCGTTTGGAGCGACGGCTGCGCGCACGCCGTTTGGACTCGGGGAGACGAGGAACGGGAGCACGCCGCATTTGAGTCTGGATCTGGACGATGCGCCGCCGGGGGCAGAGGGAAGGTGGAGGCTGCTCGGGGCAAGCGTGCATTCGTTGCTCGGGAGCTCGAGCTCGCTTGGGGCGAGCCAGGAGTGGAGTGAGGGTGCGGGCAGGAGGGGGACCTTTGGGCTTAGTCCTGCTGTAAGTTTTCTCTCTTCCCTTCTCTCCTCTTTTCGCTTCTACTCGAGTGTGACCATGATGCTGACAATCGTGATGTGTTTGCAGGCCCAATACCATTACTCGCCCGCTCAATCCTCCGAGCACGGCTCCTTCCACTCACGCCTCGGCAACTCGTCACTCAACTCCGAATCACTCTCGTCCGCCTCCTCGCATGGCCCGCGCCTCCCGAGCACAACCGCAGGCCACTCGCTCTACCCCTCCTCCGGCTCGGGCCACTCCACCTCGGCGCGCGCGCGCATCCTCGCGCACGCCGGCTCCGTCGAGGGCCCCATGAGCCCCACACTCAGCGCGTTCGGACATATCGCGCGCGATGGGGAACATTCGGGGTCGAGCGGGTCTAGATCTGGCTCACAGGGGCGGAGGCAGGAGAATTCGTCGGGGAGTGGGAGCAGTGCGGGGGAGCACGGACGGGGCCCGCTTGCAAGGGCGGCGAGCCCGTCGAGCCCGTTGATGTCCCCGTGGGCGGGCGGCTTGGATGCGAATTGGCGCCCGACATAGTGCGCGGAGGGCTTGTTTTCGACAAGTCTCCTGCCGTCGTCGTTCTGGCTGACGAGCAGCTCCCGCGTACGCTGGGGCGCACCGCGTCTGTGCTGTCTACCCCCTCAAATCGTGCACGATTGGCACCCTAAAATCTTCTTGCTGTATCATAGCCTCCCCGGGCGTCCTCAACGCCTTCCATCTCCGATCCCACTAGATGTGTTTCTTCCTAGAGTCCTGCATCCCCCCACCTCTCTTGACCTTGACACCGCTCTCCACCTCGCATCCCTCCCTTCGTCTGCATTGTTCGTTCTCCCTCCGCCTTCTTCGCACTTCTCCCTGCTCGCGCCTGCGCGCACGGGTGCGGACGCCCGATGAACTGTATAACCCAAACTCACACCCCTTGTTGTTGTATTTGTTACGGTTACGAACGATCCCTTCCACGATTGATGATACCTCACGCATTTGATGATACCTACCTATCCTATCTCATCCTCCCTCGTCCTCATCTCCACCCATCTTTACGCATCTTCACCCATCTCATATCCGCACCTCCACATCTCCACCCATCTCGTCTTTACGTCTCTCCGCTACTCATCCGGACCCTTTTATTCTACTTATCCTTATCTCTACCTACTTACGCCCCTGCACCACGCTCACGCCCCGACACGACACGACACGACAAGATACGCGATACCTGCCTACCATCTCCCCATCATCTTGCGATACATTGCGTGTGTGCCGCCGCTGCGCCTGCGATACCTCACTTCCTCTCATCCACCTACCGTCCCGCAGTACCCCAGTGTACGCACCCCGCCGCGCCATCCCCTCCATCGCCGATACTGCTACAGTACCGACCGCTTTGTGCACTATGATACTTAGATATGAATTTTCTTTTGGGATCTGTGAATTTTCAGAGTTTGGCGCCCCAGCGATCAGCAATGTTTCCTTCCACGTATTTTACATGAGCTGCATCTCGCCTTGATCTCGCCACTCTTCACTCCAATAGATCACTAATTATCACACGTAATCAAAGATCTCTTCTCCCACCAATGCAAAAACGACCCTCCTCTAGGTTTCGACGCGCTCTGCCCACCAAACGCAATCGCTGTGTAAATCTGATCCAGGTCGCACTTCGCTCTCTGAAAAGCTGAATCGGCAGTCGCCACCGCTTCAAGATTGGTGTATTAGCGATTTTCTTACTTAGGTGCGCTGCGAGCCTGCGTGGTCCTGTCATCTGACAGTCTTTATTCCACTGGACCAACGCTGGTTATCGGGCCAATCTGGAACCGTCGGAAACTGGGGTGCTCGCGCGGTCGTGACATGCTTCCTTCCCTCGAGGCGTCCAGCGACGACCGCGCATTGCAACACAACCGCCGGCGCCACAATCGCGCTGAAAATGCCCGCCATCTCGCCCTTGCCCTGAAGCGCTGTCACGATGTCGTCGACGAGGGTCTCGCTGTTGTAGTCGAACGTGTACTCGGCGGGTCGCCCGGCTTGAAGCGCGTCTGGTTGGGCCCCACGGCGGAGACGATGCCTGCGATATCGTTTCCAGAACGGCCGGATAGTGCTCTGGCTGCAACAGTATGCCACGTTTCTGTACGACGGCGTCGGCTGTCGTAATTCAAGTGCACTCGGTAGCCCTCAACCCTTCGGTGTTGCTCGGGGTGGGCATCGGCGCAGGACCAACCTCGAGGGTGGCTTTGGGGGCTGGAAGCCAAGCTGCTTTGTTGGACGACGTGGTGTCGGTCGACATGGTGGGCAATTTTAATTGTTGCCACGCAGAATTCCAATTTTAAGGTATTGATCGAACGTCCCGGAAGCCTATCCGACACGGATAGCCAACCGAGACAGCACCCAGTTGATTGAGCGACGAACTGGTGAAGTGAGACGAAGGTTTTTGTTACACGTTATAGGCGCAACGGGACCATGCAAGATTTCGTTCCCATACATATCTTTAATTGACCAATTCACGCATGTACAGTGGATGTCGAACACATTTTTGCCACCGAGATTCAGTGATATTTTATGGGATAAATATCCCGCCGGATAGGCATCCGAACCTTCTCTCACGATTGAGATGGGAGGCCTGCGACCAATAAACACGCAAAGTCCAATCCATGACGGTAATTTTGCAGGCATCAGATACCGCCAACGTCGCATAAGAGTATTTAGGTTTTGGCTTCCTCTTACGCTTCTCACCTTTTGTTCTGTAGACCACTTCCTCCTTCCTCTCCACGCCAATCCTCGTTCGGATGAATGCCGGGACTTGGGGTGGTTGCCTCGTCTAAATCGATTCTACCCCCGAGACCTGTACGTGTCCGAATCATCTTCGAAAATCCAGGTTTTTCGTTCCGCTCATCGAAGATCAAATGCACCATCTCCTCCCTGGGCAGATGCAGTTCTTGCGTTGACGGCATGTTTTGGATGCCAGCAGCTGAACTTATTCTGATGATACCACCCTCAAACTCTCTCCATCGCCACCCCCAGAGCTGCACACCACGGCGAACGCAAGCATCTCAGCATTCACGCTGTCCATTCTGAGAAAACTGGGCACTCAAGTTTACGGGCAGACGCGTGTCTTGTGGCGCACGTGGCTACAGTACCTACAGGGATGATGTTCACACTGAAAATGGAAATGTTTCTGGTAGGAAAAGAACCAACTAAGAAACAAGAAGTGTCATTTTCGGCTCTAAATCTAAGAGAAATTACCAGTATCAATGGAATATAAACCAAAGTTGAAACAGGTTATTTCAGGATACCTTTCGGTGTCTACAGATACGCATAGTTTCTTGAGATCATGAAAGGATCTGAGAAACTCCCAGTTTCACGGTGTCTTTCAAGAGTGCTGAAAGAATGGATTTCTTGAACAAAGAAAGTGTTGCTGAAAGAGCTATCTTCAGTGCTGCTTTCAATGAATGTTGAAAGCACGAGTTTCTGGGACGCGGCATTTTTGCTATTGGTCCGAGACACTGAAACTGGGTCTTTCAGGGTATCTGAAAGCACCACCGAAAGTGCCTGTTTCTAAGCGGCTTTCTTGATTCATGAAACTGGCTGTTTCAGTCGTCCTGAAAGGCACCGTGAAACTCGTGGTTTCTTGGATCCTTTCATGATGCAACGACACTACCTGTATCTTTAGACACTGAAATGTATCTTGAAACCAGATGTTTCATTCTCAGTTTATATTACATTGAAACTAGTGATTTCTTTTAGAATTAGAACTGGAAATGAAACTACTGGTTTCTTGGTTGGTTTTGTTCCTACCAGAAACATTTCCATTTTTGGTGTGGTTGTGCGGCGGCACTTAATTTTTCTCTTTTCCCCTCCAAGACACTCGTAGGAGGCATTTACTTAGTTAGATCTCCAAAGACTCGGAATTCGGAGTTTATATACTTCTGCGTGCAACGAAGCTGCCTCTGTAGTCGCAGACTTTGGGCGTATAGAAGAGGCCCAGCCTTTCCTAATCAATCTTTGTCGCTGCTTTTTCTTACTTGACACTCAGCTACTACCCCTTCTTATCGAGGTGCAGTACACCAGACTATGCCTCTTGCTGCGCCACTTGTTATGCAGTGCAACTGTCAGCCTGTTCTTGAGCAAAATTTGAAAGCTGATTCCAATCAGCTTCGGAATTCAAACATCGAGGGTGTGGTTGATCTATATTTCAGACCCGCCCCCATGTTCAGCAGCGGAGCCAGACTCAGTCAGACGGCCCGGAGAAAAGTCCTGCAACAATGAACTACAAGTCGCCGAGCCTGTGAAAGCTACAGCAAACAGTATTTCGGTCAATACTCAGAGCTAGTCAAAATTAGATCCAGCCAAGATTATAGGACATCCCCCTCATGCATGCATCTATGAGCCAATCTTCATTTTCAGAATCCAATTTCACAGGCTTGAAAGTGCAGCCTGATTGGTGGGTTATGTTCTAAATGTGGTAATCCTTGTTCATTCATCTGATTGATGGCGCACGAGTCGGGATTGATGCGCCCTCAACTCAGCTACCTGAACGGTTGAGAGTTTAGGTTGTCAATTGACATATGGCAGTCTTGTCGCATAAGGGATGGATCCCCAAGTACAACTAGTGACACTGAACTCATCTGCCGAGAAAGCACTGTTTAGAAACCGGTGTCAAGTATGATACCACAGTTTTCATTTGCAGGCGTAGGCCTATCCGTACTACACTGAAGAATGTTCCATGCCTGACACATTCCACCCCAATATAGTACACCACGACAAAATTTCAGTGCTAATATGGTCAGCGAAAGGAAAATCAATGGCTCAATAGACTCTTGTCAAGTCTGAGAGTGAAGAAGAAGAATAGAACGGAGCACATAACCCATTGGAAGATGGTTGTGCCATCCAATAGAAGGATTGGATGCCACAACTGTCCTCCAACAGGTTATGGGCCCCGGTGACCATAGGAGAAAATGCCGGGAAGACATCAACTGAGTTTTGTGTTTTGCGTGATGCACCGGAAGTCTTGCACAATTGAGGATTCTTCAGACGAGAGGGGAAATAATGTTCACACTACAAAGTTGGATTTCAGAGACTGGACGCGGAGTTGAGCTCAGGTGATGCGTGAGATCTAGAGTCTAGAGTGCAACTAGCGAGACGCGAAGACTTGCCATTCGCATTATTTTTCAGGGAGCCCCCTTGCTCAAGCAGCTCCGCTGGGATAAAGTTTACAGCTATTAGCACATACACGGAGTCTTCAATGATGTCCGACCAAGTTTCATCTAAACTATTGCTGCTACATGGCGTAACGTGCCCTCGCTTCAGCAGGCAGCGGCGACGATAGGTATTCAATGCAAGCCAAGAGATTTATTGGCCCTGAGTCGGCCGACGTCAAAAGATTTATACAGGTGGGATTACAGACAGAATGGTGTGGGTACAGTGATGCCAAGGTACTGAAAGCGAAAAGTCAGCGAGCGTCGTCAACTTGAAAAGCACGACGACGGACCGTGGCGTGCGCGGGTGTAATACCACCGGACGGAATACTGGCCGAGCAGCAGGGGTCCTCGCCTCCGGCGGCGCAGCGCAGCGTCGTCGAGGGGGACGGCGGATCGGCGTGCTGCCAGTACTCGATACCTGGAACAAGTCTCGTGCGTCAGCGATCTGGAATCGATGAACGGGATGAACTAAAGAAGGAAGACACGCACCGTGGTGGTGGTAGCCTAGCGCCGTTGGGATAATGGTCGGTACGCTAGCATTGATTCAAAGAGAAGAAAATGACAATCCCAGAGGATGGCGCCACCGCGCACGTACCCGTCATTCGTATGCACCACTGCAAACGATGAGTCAGGCGAGGCACAGAAGGAAGCATACGAAAGGATAGCCACCTCGAAAGGCGCGCGCACCAAACTCGGCATTCACATACGCCGCAAAGATGTCGTTCTTCATGCGGAGCTAGGTCAGTGCAAACGCAGTCTTAGAGAGAAGGACTGAGGACGTACCCCGGTACGCGGCGCGCCGTACGAGTACATACGCGTCTGGTCCATTATCGGTGAGGCCGGGAAGAGCTGAAGCAGCGAGACGGCTGCGAGGGTCGCAAGCGCGCCGCCCATCGAGTGTCCGACAACGACGAGGCGGTGACCCGGATGAAGTTGCCGCTGGGAAGTAAGTGTAACGGTGATTTGCAAGGCGACGGTATCCCACCTGTCGACGAATTAGAGACAGAAAGCGCAGCTTGGGTGAATCACATACGCCGCGAGAAAGCCGGCGTGCACGCGTGCTTTTGCTAGATATTTATTTATCACCAGGATTCAACAGATATTTCAAGACAAACGTACGAGGAAGCTTTACGCCAGGCGTCAAGAATGGGACGAGCAGGATGTTTGCGTCAAGCAATGCGTCCGTGATAGAGGCGCTGCATCGCCGAGGTTTCAATTCATTGCGACAGACAGATATCCTCGTACTCACCTTCCGCGCAGAGCCACGACGAGTTCTTTACGCTCATCATCGCGCGCAATGAAGCCCTGGACATCGCTGATGTGGTTTCCAAACTACGCATTGGTTTGAGCGCCGGTTTTGTTACACTGCACTAGGCATGGCCAACCTGCAAAACCAAGGTATTGCCGTTTGGGCGCATGCAGACCGGGCTATACGCGGAAGATGCATACTTGAAGTAGTGGGTCAGCTCGTCGAAGGTCTCTAGCCTGCATATCGATGAAGGATTCAAAAGGACAATTCTAGGAATATTTACCAGACGAGATTGGAACGGGTTCACCTTCTTTGTTGGGGGTGGTTATGGAGCGCTCCATAGAGGTCGTTCGGACGGAATCAGGCCACAATGGCGGTTTGGCGGCGGTAGCGGAAAGTGGAAATAGCCGAGGTGTGATGTTATTATGCACGTGGGCGTTACAGACGCGCTTCAACTTCAAAGGCAAAAATAGCGGTCGGCCGACACGACGGTAGGTCTTCTGATTGAAATTTATGTCCTGACTTCGGTAGATCGGACGGTCTCTATCTCATTGACTGTTTCCTTGCTGTTTCCACCAAATTGCAAGTTTCTAGGATGGTCTAAGCTTTGAAGTGATGCGTTTGTTCCCCTGCATGTCTTCGCGTGGGTCGAAGAATCGAGGGCATTGAATACTCAAAGATAAACGTCGCCTCATTCCTTCCCACAACTCTCACAGACGACCTCTTCCTTCCAGTCCTCAACCGCGGCACATCTTCAGTAATCTTCAAGATTTGACAACCGCTGGAGTCTGGACGAAAGGTGAACTTGACTGGGACCGTCATGTAGGTCTCGCGCAGAAGTTCATGATCCGTGTACGGCCTCGGAGGGCCTCGGTTCAATTTCACTTCATAATCGCAGTCGTCTTTTTCAGAGAGCGACACAATTTCTGCAGGATTGGACACAGTTCGGCCGAGATTTTCTTCCCATTTTCGATGACAAGGAGAAATCACCATACCTGAGTGCCATCTCGAATAAAACCCTGCGCTGGAAGGCAGCAGCCTGAAATGATGCGTTGTTCTCCACTGTACCATCGAAGTAGACGAAACCAACGGCTAGCACATTCCAGTGAAGACGACTGTGCCGGTCAACTTATCGCACCTTTTTATCCCTCGTGCTTCGTGTGTGTTATCGAGGTCAAACAGGGCAACGCTCCACGGGAGGTATACGCTTCCTGAAAAGAAGGTATTTAATCACGACTAATAATTCTAATACGCCGTTGTTATGCAGCCCTTTTTTAAACTTAGCTGAAGCCTGACTAGCTGTACGGCGCGTCACACGGGTACATGTTTCTTGAGAAACTCCAACTGCGCGGCAAGCGACTCTACGTGATGCGACATGCCGTGATATAGGTCGAAATGCCCGCCTGTATCAAACGAATTCGCAATTTAATGCGTCAAGCCACGAAAACGAGAAGACCCACATGGTAGAGACACCAATTCACATTTATCAGTGGTTTTGGATATTTGCACTGCGCCCTCGGGCAGGCACAGGTTGTCCTCAGTGGGGAGGACGATTAAAAGCGGGCAGTTGACCGACGCCGCCTTTGCGCGCGGTTGATAGGGTGGTACTTGGAGAAGAGACGACGCAGAGATCTGACATGCGTTACAAGGTGGGTTTGGTGATGATTAGCCTAGATGTACCTGATTCCTGTATTCACTGGCAGTACGGGTCAGACGCAAGCTTAAAGACATAGTTTCTCATAATACATACACGTCTTTCGAGCAAATCGCCAACATCCCCGACTGGGTGCCTTCGGTTGTGAGTGCGCCGAGGGTGTTGGGCTCTGCGATGACTGGAATATATTTTGGGGCGAAGCCAAGCGCTTGTTTCACCAGGTCAAGAATTGCAGAGCCCGCAATCTTGGCATAAGTAATGTCCAGAGGCAACGGAGGAGATACACCAGTATATGGACATTGCGCCATTGCAGCGGCTGCATTGACGGTGGCCTGAATCAAACAGAACTGATAAAAGACCTGAACACGAGAGGTAATTGCGGCCTACGTCTGAACTCAGTGTGACCGAGTGCGCTCCTAAAATTACAGAAGCATAAATGGAGATCCAAGATGAAACCAGGGCACAAACCAGAAAAGCTCGAGCCCCACACGACGAGCCGCTGCGGGTCAAACTGGGGCTGCTGGCGCGCGTACTTTATCACAGTGCGGTAGTCTTCCAGCTGCTCTTTGACTATCAACACCTGGCGTGGCGTGCCGTCTGCTCCACAATTTTAACCATCCCCGAAACCTACATTTTCGGCACTGACCTGACGCGCCCCAGCGGCGGTAGTCGAAGACAATGCACGCGTAGCCAACCGCAGCGAATGCTTCGGCATAGTATGCCAGACCCATGGTCTTGTCTGCGCCGAAACCGTGAGCCCTATAGTCCTTCGTCGGTACATGCGTTGACTGGGAGGAGTTCCACACTCACATTATGATAATTGGGAGGGGCTTGGTTCGTTGCTCGACGGGGAGGTACTGCCACGCATCGAGATTCCATCCAGATCGAGCGGAAGCAATTTTCAGGGCAGATTTTTCGAAAAGCATTGTGGTGGTCCGAGTGCACAAGCGACCGGTAAAAGCCGGATTTATTACGCACATGTTTATCATCGGCGCATGATATTGTCCGAACATGATTAATATTAACAACACAGATTAATGTAACACCTCAACGCCCCTTGCTTCCGTTTCGCAGAAATAGTTCTGCAAAGAAAATATAATTCGGCCTAGGGTATCGAAATCCAATTTCGACCCCGCGTCAAGTACACAGAACTATATAATACATGAATTCCGCAAACCCAGTATAAGTACCGTCTACTTTACATGAACAGAAAGCTCTATAATGCATGGATATCAGTGCCGATTGCGCGCGCCATGCGCGACGCAGACATAAGTGTATAATACAGATGAAGTTGCAAATAGGATAGAAAGAGGAACAGAGTGTTAATGGACGGCGGTATAAAACCTCTTTCTTGGTTCAGAGCATCGGGACAAGGTCGTGAGGCATAAATTTGGGACGTCTAGAAGCGGGGGTCATAATCAGCGATGCGGCTAATACGATCAAGGACGGAACGCACGATTGAATATTATCAGTGACGCCCCGAGGCACGTCGCCGGCTCTTTGCGTACGCCTCGTCGGTCGGCGACACAGGTCCACCGGTGATCGAGGAAGGTGGCAGCATGGTAGAGGACAGCGAAGGGCGTGGGCGTAACAGCCTCCCAGGCGGCTTTGCGTCGAGGGGAGTAGCTGAACGGGAGTGTGACAACGCATGGCCAGGGGGCGGCATAAAGCTCGATGGGCCACTGCTTTGCGCGGGGTTCATGGGAACGTAGGCTTGACTGTATCCAGGCTGGCCGTAAGCCGACGGGCGCCTCTGCGATGCGGGAGGATCGATCATGGGCACGGCCCGGCTGTGGCTGGCCCCCCCTGGGATAGGTGGGGAGGACGATCGGTGTGACCGATCGCTGTTCGCACGGAGGCGGGAACCACCTTGAGAGTATGGTGAGTGACGGCGAGCAGTGGCAGTTGCACGATTCTCGGCGTCGGTGTGATCATTCTCGGAAGAAGAGGAATCGTCGGAGACGTCGTCCTCGTCTCGGGAAGCGTTCTTCTTGCTACGTTTTCTCAGCCGTGAATTCCCTTCACCGGCCGTAATATCAAGCTCCCAGTAACTGCCTTTTCCTGGCTCCGTCACCGGCCGTGGGGTGTTTACAAACATCTTCTTCAGAGACAAATTGTGACGTATGGAGCTCTGACCGACATTGACATGCGTGAGTAAAAAAAAAGACAAAGAACATGGCGTCGGGCCTCACCTTCCACGCTTGTTCATGTTGATGCTCCCGGAACCACTGAAAACGGTTCGCCAGCTCTCCATAGATCTCTTGCAGCGTCAGCCGCTTCTTCGGGCTGCCGTATATGGCGAGCTTTATGAGCATGGGAAGGGGTATGGAAGGTCGCTCTCCACCCGCTGGCTCAGGAAGAGACCACAAATTGACAGTAGCGCCGAACGGCAAGTTCAACTGATTCCGTAAATATTCACCGGCGTCGGGAAACCTCGACGGCTGCTGAAAGGCGCTGGGAGGCATCGCGGTCGGCATGGGGGGTCCAGGAGGAGGAGCGTAGTACTGGGTAGGGTCGGCCGCGTAATACGGCGGCGGCGAGGTCCACTGGTCCTCCACATGAGGTCTGTAATGTTGTTGGCTTCGATCGTCAAAATACTGTAGATATTACTGAGTTTCAATTTTTCTTGGCCGTGCACGTGTCAAAAATCCTTACCTGAGGATGACCGTGTGTTGGCGCCATGAGACTTGCGGGAGAGACATATTGTTGCGGGGGCTCGCGTGGAGGAAAGTAGGGGCTCTCTTCCACCGCCAGAAGCCGTCCGTGGGCCGAAAATGAGGGGGTTGGATGCCGGTGACCTCCAGAATCATATCCCGTGCGAAACCCGCCACCGGGGGAACCGGGATCTGACTCGTCGGAGGAATGATAAGATCGGAACGGTCCAGTGGAGAGTTGGTTGTTGATATTGAGTGAGCTAAAGCCAGTATACCACTGATCTGACATCTTCTGCAACACCGCCGTTGGCACAAAGGACAAATTCGCTTATTTCTGTGTGAGAGAGAAAAAGATGGAGATAACGTCAGCAAGCAATCCGCTACGGCTTATCCCACAAAGGAAACGTACCGATGGAACAAAGAAAAAGTCGTCGAGGGACGATGGAGAGACGGAGGGAAGCTGAGGGATGAAAATGACGAGCGAGATGAAGGCCCTGGATGTCTTTGTGTGGAAGATGTCCGTCTGTAGCGCCGCTTTTTATCTCTTTCAGCGCGCCGTGACGAAGAATGTGACGCAAATAGAACAATTCCCAAGAAAGGAAATTCGCGAGTGTTCCATCCATCAAAAATTGGAATTGATTGGCTCGCACGCCGTGCGAAAGCATCTCTGACATTCATCCACTTTTCCAGTGAGAGCGGCACCTGCCGATAAATTCAGACCCCGCGCAAATTTCCAGACAAGGCAAGTGTTGCAAGAGGTCGGCTGGATGAGAACCTTTCGACCAAAAAGGTGGTTTTGGCGGATTGGGGCGGCACAATGTCGCAAGGCGTCTTCTTTTCGTGATGCGCATCCCACATAGGGCCTGGACGGGGCTGATAGCGCATCAACCTGCGCGCCAACCTTTGTCGACTATTTCGGACAATTGCTTGGGACTTGCTTGTGGAGGCGCGTTGATTTTGGAGGATACCCTCTTGTTGGTCCATGAGGGTCGTGGACACACAATAGATCCTCGACACGATCGGGATGGGTGTACGGGGCAAGAGGCGAGATCATAGTCACCATCACGCGAATTTGCAATTCGTTGTAAGATGCCCGATATGGACGAGCACCATTTGTCTCAGCTGATCAATTTTTTTTACCATGTATGGATTCGAGACTAACAACGAAGCCAAGTGCCAAAGGCCAAACAAATGTCTGTCTGTCGCCCACAGACATCCACGGCGACCCACTGCGGCTGCAATACTTTACGATCAAAATGCTGGACATTCTGGACGTGATGGCGGGGCGAACTTACCATAGAAGGCGTAGGTGCCCAAAATATCCTTGGCCCACCAACTAGTATTCGTCTCTGATTCGTCTAACTCAACCAATTACACCCGCGTCAAAGTCTCGCCATCATCTCTGCCTGCTGACTCTGCGGCCGCCGACTCCCTGGCCTCAACGGAGCAGTTGGTGGCCAGCGGAAGTGTGGATATTAATGCCAACGATAACTATGTCCCACAACCGTGACACGGGAATGCGGGGCTTCGGTCCGTACAGATCCTCCTCCGTTCTCCGAGCGAGAACGCCGGCCTCCCCCTTGTTGCTTCCTCTCCTTTTTTAGTGGCCGGGTTCTACTATGAACAATGGTAAGCGCAGAGTCGGCTGGGCGTGATTAAATTAACTATGACAGCTCTGGGATTTCGATTTTCGCCAGCTCTCTCCCGATTTCCGCCGTCTGTGACTCCTCTGTTTTCTCTCTCATGCCTGCTTTTTTGCTCTGGATTATCGTCGTCGGCCCTCTTGTCGAAGTAAATCAGAGACAGGCTCTTTGCGGACACGAGCGGCTGGCGGTGCATGCAAATATACCATCCAGAGCTGGGGTATGTCCGCCTAGTTTGAGCATCACCTCTCCTAAATTTTCACAATGCCCCCTCAAGCATCGTGCTCGTCGTAATCATTCCAAAATGACCCTAGTATTCGTTGGCAACTACCTACACCTCACACCTCATACCGCTGCCGCCATTCTCCCGTCTCGCCCGGTGCGAACACCGACCGAGTCTGGACTCGGGACAAAAATACTAACATAGATCTTCCTGGTCTCGTGATCTTTGTCCTTGGGTCCCAAAATCGACGTCGAACCGACGGCGCGGGATGTCTCCAATAAATATTCCCAGCTTATTGAACTCCATGGCCCAGGCAGCGATGCGCCAACCGTACAGTACAACCTATGCTCCGACCTTTCTCCCCCGCCGCTGAACCTTATTTTCGCAGTCAGGTAACTCACCATCGCCTCGCCCGTCAATATTTAAACACCGTGACAGGCCGTCTAACGAACCTCGAGTGAGGATCACCGCCGAGGATCCAGAAGTCAAGCGGAGGTGAGTCATCCGAGTCGGGACTAAGGTTTGAGCAGTCATTCTCCCGCTGCTTCCTTGGGTGCCACATCATTCTCGCACTTGAATTTTGAGTCAGTTGAAATTTCTTGGCATACAGATGTACACGATATTTCTTTTAGACCTTGCTCCGTCTCACGGGCTCGTCGACTTGCCCGCAGCGATGCGAGATGGCGGAGTCGATGAAGACCGAGTCGAGGTGATTTCCAACCGTTTCGCCTGCTTTTCATTCTGCGCGTTCGTTATATTAAAATTCACTCTCAACCATGTTGGACAAAAACAAAAAAAAAACGCGTGGAGAGAAAGTGGAATACTTGAGTAAGAGATTTTACGTGAAACGCATGAGGAAGGGGAAACTCACCTCACCTGGAATTTGAAAAAGCTTAGGCGCGCACCACTCACCACTTTGAAAAAACTTCCCACCTTGGAAAAAAAACAACCGCATAATGCCGATCTACAGTTCGAACAAAAATCGCGTCGACTGGCAGGCTAAAAAGATACTGTGTACAAACTGCAGTGAGTGAACATATCAAATCTAAATCCAAACGGCGATTGCAACTACAGAACTGAAATTCACAATAGGTTCCAGAGGTGTCTTCAATCCAAAAATGACCCCATAGTAGTTGAGCGAAGGACAGTGTGGGGGTTTCAGGAAGAAAAAAAGTGTTAGCGGTCGACCTTAAGACCCGATCCCGAATCAAACGGGAGCCAGCTGTTAGTTCTGAGCACCTGCTTTATACATATAGACCGCTGGAGCGGACCATCGCCACGAGTCTTCTTGGACCTCTATTCAAACTTGAATCACATCGAGAGAGCGTATAATGCACAAGAAAGGGGAAACTCACGTCATTCCTGGAATTTGGAAGGAGCTTAGAGGACGGACCAGGACCGCTTGCCACGTATTGAGTAAAATATCAATGTGCTGTTGGAAGAGAAAGGGACCGAGAAACTCCGAAATACCCGAACCCGAACCCGACGAGATGCCAGCCGCAAATAAGTACACACTGGCACACAGGGCGCTGGAGCGGACCATCCGCGGCGGGTCCTCCTATACTTGTCTTCTGGAGAAAGCTGGTGGAAACGCCAATGGTGCAATCGAGCAAGTCCATGGTCAACATTAACAGATCCAGAGCCAAATGGTGAGCTATAAGTTATAATAACGACTCCACGGGTCAAAAGGAAAAATATTATAAAGGCCTGCGTGCTCAAGACCCGCACCCGAATCGAACGGGCGGCACTGCAGCTGTGAGCTCAGATTTTTTCCTCAACAGGGCGCCGGAGTGGGCCACACGCCACAGGTCTTGTTATCCCTCCATTCAAGCTCGGACAAGTGAATGCGGTTGAATGATGAATGAGAGACGGCAAACTACAGAAACTACCGTCGGGCTGAAATCTACGAAATAACGCAGGCCACGGGTTTCGTTCCTCAAAATAGCATGAGGTGCGATTCAGCAAAGTGATTAGATGTCAATGTCGAGACCGCAGCTAAGACCCGAGCCTGAGTGGAATGAATTGAATGGTGTCCTGGAATTTGGAAACCAAACCTGTTCGTTGAGTCAACTGATGATTCCACAGTTCAAAAATAAAATGAGAGAAGAGAAATTTTCTGCTCGGACCAGGATCCAATCCCGAATCGAACAAGAGCCAGCAATTTACACTACTCCGAAAAAGGTTATCAAAGCGCTGGCTTAAGAACCGCACCCGAATCGAACGGGCGCCAGCTGTAGGTTTCATGTGCCATACTCAGGCTGCAGGACGGGGCGCTGGAGCGGACCACCCGCCACGGGTCTTCTCATGACTGTATCCAAACCGGAGAAAGTGAAATGGACCGAATACTAGTAGCGAGTGACAAAGGCGAACCTTTTAATCACAGAATTAATTCAAATCCACGAAATGTTGCAGAAAGAAACGGCCAACGCTTCACCGCGGCCTTTGCCGTAAAAACAACCTCTGATTGGTTGAGCGGAAGAAAACTGTGCTGTTTTTGTCTGAAAAAGAAAATTGACCGCGCATCCGTTCTAAGCCTCATGCCCGAATTGAACGAGTCTAGTACCAACGCTTCAGCTGCGATTGACTAATTGATAGCCAAGATCTCACAGAGCGCTGAAGCGGACCCCCCTCCACGGGTCTTCTTGCGCCTATGTCAAACCTCGAGTAAATGCCAAGGCCGGGTGCCAGTGATGTTTTTTAAAAAAGGTACGAGATTTAACCGGAAGGACCGGGGCCTGAATCGAACAGGCAGCAGGATGCTGCGAAGGATAGCAGAGTAACAACAGAACTCAGGGGCGGGCCAACCGCCACCGGTCTTTCGAGAAGGAGCATTGTGCACTTGAATATGGGAGGGAATTTATTGGACTTGCAGTTTTGAGCGAAAAGACTCGGAGACGAGGATGACTTGCAGGGTGGAACTCGCCAGTGCAAAATTTTCGAAGTAGAAAGATTCGATTGCCCTCGGAGATTGGCATTGCTTCAGGGTCTCCAAGATCGGGTGCTGGAGATTTCATGATGATTGTGGAAACACCAAGATGAGACACATCGCTGAAAGACGCATTATAATTTAAATTTGTGATGATGATCAGTAATGCCGTTATCTCACCTCCTTCCGGCGTCCGCCTTTCACTCTGGTTTTCCGAAGCCATAGTAATAACATCGGAACTCACCGAACTGACCGAACCTCTACACCTTCCACCGCCGCATCGTCCGCGCGGCGCTACGAGCAGATCCATGGCGACGAAAACGATTCGTTTAGCGAGAGTGGCTAGGGCGGGGACGGAGGAGGAGTATGCAGTTGAGGCCGTGGAGGTAGGAGGTGCGGACGTCGAGGATGGGTGGCGCACAACATGGAGATGAACGTCGACGCAGAGAAGACGGTCACCGGCGAGGAGTCCACTGCGAGTCTCAGCCCCATCCCCAGCCCTATCTCAAGCGATCCCGCAAGCGAAGGGCAAACAGCAAGCATAGACCCTCTGCCCTCGAAGCGTTGGACGCACACCAAATAGCACCAGTAACCGCATCGGGAGCGCGTGTACACGCTGCGGCCCGTTCTGACGATCCAGCGCAGCCAGGGCTCTGTGTGGAACCAGGTGCGCTGGCGTGCTTCTTTACTTTCCTTGATTCTTTCTGACTTATAATCATAGGACCTGTTCGTCTTATGGCCGATGTGAGTCCCTTTCTTTCTTTCTTAACTTCCCTTCGCATATCCTATCTACTGAGTCCCCGTTCGCCTCTACCTCCCCGGCCAACGACGGTTTCCCTACAAACTCCGCCCTCAACGGCTACGATTCGGGAAGTCTTCGAGATCCGCGTCCGGGAGGGCGAATTTGACAGGATCATTCCGCAGGGCGGTGTCATGTCCCCGCCATTTCGTGTAGGGTGCCTGCGTTCCTGCCCATCACTGCCATTTCGACAATTCGACCACCCATGCGACCACCCTCCTCGCGTCCGTTCTGACTGTTCCTCTTAGTCTTAGTTCCTCCTCATTTTCATTTTCATTATCCTCATCGAGTTCACGTATGCTGCTTGAAGACGGTCTAGATGCTGCCCAGTCGCCGAGCTGGGGCCGCCATCCACCTCTCCGCTTCTCAACGAGGTCCGAAGTCATATACGTACGCGTCTGTCTTCCCTTGTGTGCTTGACGAGTGCTTATTGGTGTATTTGACAAAAGCCCACGATTTAGCGGCGCCCCAGGCCTCGGTCTCGTCTTCACTCTTGCCCGTCTCACTCTGTCAATGACGCCCCCAATGACCAGCTTCCTGAGCTCTCTATCTAAACGCGCCGCCGCGGTCCTCCCACGTGTATACCTTGAATGCCGTCTCGTCGATGCGACCGTACAGCTAAAATCTTTTTTTTTCATTGATAATAAAGCCAACGTGCAGACTGGCACCCTGCACGTATACATATACTTATTTCCCTGAAATGAATGCCGGTTCGTTCATTGTTCTGATGCTGCCTAGGAATCCAATCCTTGATCGAACGTCGTGGTCCCCGCCCCGTTTCTTTTGACGACTTTCTGTACATCGCCTCTCTCCCGCGACAGGTCGCTTCGCGCCCTGATCGTAGGGCGCGCCTTCGGCTCGCCTGCTTTTTTTTTCATTGATAATAAAGCCAACGTGCAGACTGGCACCCTGCACGTATACATATACTTATTTCCCTGAAATGAATGCCGGTTCGTTCATTGTTCTGATGCTGCCTAGGAATCCAATCCTTGATCGATTCAAAGCGTGGTAGTAAATATCTCAAACCTTTTCATTGATGATAACCGTACGTATATATACTTAGCATTCCCCCGAAATGAATGCCTGTTCGTTCATCCGTTCGTTCGTTGTTCTGCGCTGCCAGGGAATCCATAAATACACACATACCTACATACCGCGCTTTGAATCGAAACGGGTTTGCATACCGATACCAAACCAATTGCTGGCGCGGGTTGAGACGAGAGCCTTTGGGTGACGTGGCAGGTTCAAAAGTCAACCAGAAAAAGTTTCGATGGTGTTCAACTTCTGCAAAACATTTTTTTTTTTTTGTTTTTTTTGTTTTTTGTTGTTTTGATGGTATGATCGTGCTACCTGCAACTAACAATTGGTTAGCCCATAGCAGCTCGCGTAAAGTTCGGACCTAGTGGTCCAGGAAGACACAAACCGTCCAGAGAAATGCACACCTGCACGCCTTTTCAGGGCAGTGTGGGGCTGCTGGGCTAACCAATTGTCGTATTCTAAGTCGGCCTTCAATCCCTCATAGGAAATACGCGGGTCAAGAACTGTGGAAGAATTGAGTAACAGAGTAACAGGATATGTAAAATACGAAACCACGTACGGGCGGCTCAAGTGAAATCCATAACTCAAAATCTACGGTTGATGGTGCGAGCAGCCAAGGCAAATTGACCGGCATCTTGAACCAGAAGCCACCAGTTGAATACCGGAAAGCGGGCCTACGTGGCCGATTGCCTCGACCATCGAAGAATATGGTTCCCAGGGTCGGCGCACTTGAAGAGGCAGCCAGGCTCGACCGATAGAATTTGCTCGTTGACACCCAAGTAAGCAGTGCCAGGAAACTGGGCGTGGCAGAGATAGGTTGGGCAGGCGCTTGAAAAAAACCAGGACACGCAGCGGCAACATGAGCCAGTAGAATTGAAATGTTGATAACTCTGCTTGATCCAAAATTCTTGAAGTGAGATTTACAACTTGACGCCAGTGGAAAAGGAAGACAGGGAAGCTGGGGAGGAAGAGCTACTTATGGTATCTGCTTTATATCAAAAAGCAATGTCGAAGAGATAGGTGGCCGCAGTGGGAAGGATGTGCCAGATTTGGATGTATTCAACAGCAGTTGAACCTCGTGTTGCGTCTGCTATGCACGATCAGTCCAATTCAGACTGATTCCGCAGATTGCAGATCAGCACAGGAACCACGATGAGCATTCCTCACCTCAGCCGAATTGAACTGGACGGCTCAACAGCTTTTTTGCTTCCGGAATGGAAGAGCGAATGAGAATTTGATGGGAAAGAGAACTCGAGCTGAAGGGCAGAAGCTATGAAATGGAGATAGCAGAAGGGGATAAGGTCAAACGGTCCCCAATGAATTGGGCACATAATCTTAATAGAACGGGTAATATCTCTCCCCGAGCTTTCTCATGTCCACTCACTGAGCCTGAACCCGGATCCACCTTCTCGGCGCCAGCACATCTGCGCGCCTTCCTCCTCTTTTTCACTCTTAGTGCCTGGGCTGTCAGTGTCAATCCCTCCGACGAGTCTGATCTGATTATAGCAGCGGCTTTTTCCTTGCAATGCTTGGCGTGGCGCGTCGCGGACTTCAGGAGCTTGAGTGTCTCACACGACTGATATATCTGTCTCCAGCGCTCGCCGCCACAGATGCGAAACGCACCGCTTCGCATGAGAAAATTGTCGGCGGCCAGTGGAAACCGATGGCACGACAGCGCCTAATGCCGTGAAGCACAGCTGATATGGGCGCCAAGGAAGAATTATAACCTGATGCACAGCACACATTGATAGCAGGACTTTTCGACTCGCTAAATCCGATATAGATATCAAAGATGACCGAGGCCCCGACTTTCGGCCTGAATGGCCTTCAATAATGAGAATGTGGCATACATGGATAGTAATTAACCACGTCAAGCACGGAATAGCGAATCTCAGTGTATTTGGCCCAAACTGGCGCTGGTGATAAACGGCGGCGGCATAGCCAGAGATATCGATCGTACCCAAGTGCCGGCAGCTTACAGCGCTTCTGGAAGGTTAACAGATGGAATGATCACAGCTCTTTATATATAACAGAGCTTGTAAGAAGCCGCGCGGGCTTGACGGTATAAACACATTGGCCCTTGCGCCGTTCACACCCTTTAGCAACGTCGACTTGCTCTCAACATCATTCACTATGCCTCACATGTGAGTTTGGAAATACTGTGCATATTTGGACCATACACTGAGTACTCAACACCCATAGTGTACATCTTCACAGTAATTATTTCTTAGTGTGTCTAATACCACCCGCTCCTCATTCATCTTGTACAGATGTCGAAATTGAATCAGTTTCTCATCCGCATGCCGATCTCCCGGCAGACATGCAGATATTTGCCCAGCTCATCATTGAAAAGCATATCAGTCTACAAACAGTGCCATTGAAGCCAGAACCAGGGCAAAACACCTGGAAACTCAAGCCCGGGTGTATCATGTGCGTGCATGATCCGTATTAGGCTGCAGCTAATGTCTTGTCTGCAGCCCGGAGCATGCGGGTACTTTCATCCTTGCAATCATGCGCCACAGTAAAAGCCACGGTACTCGACTTCTTGGCTCAATTGAGATAGACAGAGGTGAGGCCTTTACTTGTGGGAAAAACCGACATCGTAGGTGTTTCTCCGGTATTCAAAATTGGTTCACAATTGAGAATATTGATACTGCAGCCTTTTGTTTTGATCTGACCAAAGTCAACTCTGATGGCCCCACCCTTAGGCTTACAGCTGATTTCTCTGTCTCTGAGTCACTGCATACACAGAGATACAAAGGGATTGAAGTCTTGGGGAGTCAGAGTAAGATACTGTGAACCTTTTCTGGACATTCCTTGAGTTTTCCACAGTTACCTTTGTTGGGGGTGATTTTGACACACTTTTCTGCCATCTCCTGGAGATGTCCAAAAAAGAAAGCCAACCTGAACAGCTCGAGCTTTGGGTCATGCATGAGAGGATTTTATTCCTGCCTTTCACAAATGACCACAGGGGTAGACTTCTGGATCAACTTGGGGACATATGTTTAAAGCTATGGAATGTCTCCCGGATAGTGGACAACCTGAACCAGTCTCTCTATGCATATCAGGATGCAGTTCGGGATGATCCTGGAAATCAAACTTACCTTGGGAATTTTGGGATGGCACTGTTCAACTGCTTTCAGCGACTCGGTGACCTCAGTGACCTCAATGAGTGCATCTCTAAGCAGAGAGATGCTGTTCGTCTGACTCCAGATGGTCATCCAGATAAGTCTGTGTGGCTGAGCAACCTTGGGAATTCCCTGCAAACTCGTTTTGACCAACTTGGTGACCTCAGTGACCTCCATGAGTGCCTCTCAAACCACAAAGATGCTGTCCATCTGACTCCAGATGCTCATCCAGATAGGCCTGCCCAGTTGAGTAACCTAGGCAATTCCCTGTTAATTTGCTTTGAGCAGCTTGGTGACCTCAGTGACCTCAATGAGTGCATCTCAAAGCACAAAGGTGCTGTTGATCTGACTCCAGATGGTCATCTACAAAAGCCTGCCATGCTGAACAACCTTGGGAATTCCCTACTCACTCGCTTTGAGCAACTTGGTGACCCCGGTGACCTCAATGAGTGCATCATGAAACACAAAGATGCTGTTCGTCTGACTCCAGATGTGCATCGGAAAAAGCCTGCAATGCTTCACAACCTTGGGAATTCCCTGCAAACTCGTTTTGACCAATTTGGTGACCTCAGTGACCTTCACGAGTGCATCTCGAACCGCAAAGATGCTGCCCATCTAACTCCAGATAGTCATCCAGATAAGCCTGTTTGGCTGAACAACCTCGGCAATTCCCTGCTAACTCGCTTTGAGCAGCTTGGTGACCTCAGTGACCTTAATGAGTGTATCTCAAAGCAGAAAGATGCTGTTCATCTGACCCCACAAGATCATCCACTTAAGCCTGACAGGCTAAGCAACCTTGGGGATTCCCTTCAAACTCGTTTTGACCAACTTGGTGACCTCAGTGACCTCACTGAGTGTATTACAAACCACAAAGATGCTGTTCATCTGACTCCACATGGTCATCCAGATAAGCCTGACAGGCTAAGCAACCTTGGAAATTCCCTGAAGACACGTTTTAAGCGACTTGGTGACCTTAGTGACCTCAATGAGTGCATCTCAAACCACAAAGATGCTGTTCACCTGACTCCAGAAAGTCATCCATTTAAGTGTGACAGGCTGAACAATGTTGGCAATTCCTTGAACACTCGTTTTGAGTGGCTTAGTGACCTCAGTGACATCAATGAGTGTATCTCAAACCATAAAGATGCTGTTCATCTGACTCCAGAAGATCATCCACTTAAGTGTGACAGGCTGGACAACCTTGGCAATGCCCTGCACACTCGGTTTGAGTGGCTTAGTGACCTTAGTGACCTCACTGAGTGTATCTCAAGCCGCAAAGCTGCTCTTTATCTGACTCCAGATGGTCATCCAGATATGCCGGGAAGGCTGAACAACCTTGGCAATTCCTTATGTCTTTGCTTTGAGAAACTTGGTGACCTCAGTGACCTCAATGAGTGCATCTCAAAGCACAAAGATGCTGTTGATCTGACTCCAGATGGTCATCCAGATAAGGCTGACTGGCTGAACAACCTTGGCAATTCCTTGCGTCATCGATTTGTGCAACTTGGTGATCTCAGTGACCTCAATGAGGGCATCTCAAAGCATAAAGGTGCTGTGGATCTGACTCCAGATGGTCATCCAGATAAGCCTGTCTGGATGAGCAACCTTGGCATTTCCATGCGTCATCGCTTTCAACAACTTGGTGACCTCAGTGACCTCAATGAGTGTATCTCAAAGCAGAAAGATGCTGTTTATCTGACTCCCGATAGTCATCCAAATAAGCCTGCCTGGTTGACCAACCTGGGCAATTCCCTACATTGTCGCTTTTTGCAACTTGGTGACCTCAGTGATCTCACTGAGTGTATCTCAAACCACAAAGATGCTCTTTATCTGACCCCAGAAGGTCATCCAGATAAGCCTGGCAGGCTAAACAATCTTGGTACTTCCCTGTCTTCCCGCTTCGAACGACTTGGTGACCTCAGTGACCTCAATGAATGCATCTCAAAGCATGAGGATGCTGTTCATCTGACTCCAGATGGTCATATAGATAAGCCTGACAGGCTGAATAACCTTGGTAATTCCTTCATCCACCGCTTTAGGAGACTTGGTGACCTCAGTGATCTCAACCAGTGCATCTTGAACCACAAAGATGCTGTTCATCTGACTTCAGATGGTCATCGAGATAAGCCTGCCAGACTAAACAATTTGGGCAATTCCCTGCTAACTCGCTTTGAGCGATTTGGTGACTTCAGCGACCTCAATGAGTGCATCTTGATCCACAAAGATGCTGTTCATCTGACTCCTGATGGTCATCCACATAAGCCTCACTTCTTGAACAACCTTGGTGTTTCTCTGTTCCATCGCTTTGAGCAACTGGGTTGCCTAAATGACCTCAATGAGTGCATCTCTAAGCACAAAGATGCTGCTTGCTCAATCACAGGCCCATCACATGTTAGATTACAAAATGCCAAAATGTGGGCACTTATAACTGAAGTAATGACACATTCATCACCCTTAGAGGCTTATAAGGTAGCCATTGACATTCTTCCAGAAGTGGCTTGGCTTGGATCATCTATTAGTGACCGTCATTATCAGATCATGAAGACAGGTTCACTGGTTAGAGATGCAGCAGCAGCAGCAGTTTCATTTGGTCAGCCAGAAAAAGCAATAGAATGGCTTGAACAAGGTAGAGGCATCATATGGGGACAGTTGCTCAATTTGCGAACACCAGTGGATGCTCTAAAGGAGAAGTGCCCAAAGCTTGCCAATGAGCTGATTTCCCTGTCTGCTCAGATTGAAGCAGCCACAACCCGAAAGAATGATTCAGAGTTGGTTGAAACCAGAGCCCAGCAGTCTCTAAAGTCCTTTGCAGAGCAGGCACATGAAAATGCTTACAAGCGAGTTGCTCTTCTAGAGAAAATTCGACAGTTGGAGGGATTTGAGCAGTTCATGTTGCCAAAAACCATTTCTGAGCTTTTACCAGCTGCTGCAAAGGGACCCATTGTCTTCTTGAATGTCAGCAGAACTTCCTGTCATGGTCTCATTCTCCTAGAAAGACTTGGTGATGAAGTAATGCATGTACCATTTCCTGAATTCACTCCAGACAATGTGAAGACCCTGGTACAATCCTTTGAAAATCTGATGTTCAATTTGGGCCGTGGTGACATCATTAGATTGCATGCTCATCGTGAGGGAAGATCTGCTGATCTGGAGGGTGACTTTGCACACATTCTTTCAGAGCTCTGGATGCGATTGGTTAAGCCTGTTCTTAATGCACTTGCTATCACAGTAAGTCTTATCTATCAAATACACAATGTCTTATAACCATGTTGTAGACTCCAACCAACAACCATTTTCAACGCATTTGGTGGTGTCCAACCGGCCCTCTCACATCTCTGCCTATCCATGCAGCTGGCCTATATGGGGAGGATGTTCCATTTGGTTCAAGACTATCTGACTTTGTGATTTCTTCCTACACACCCTCTCTAGCTGCCTTGATGCAGTCCACATCTCAGTCACAACAAGAGACACAGCTACTTGCAGTTGCCCAAACATCAGCAGTGGGACAGAGTTACCTTCCAGGGACCATGGATGAAATAAATCAGATTCAGCAATGCATCCAAGACAAGGTTACAGTGTGCCCCTTGATTGACCAAGAAGCAACTATAACCAGTGTGGAAGAGGGGATGATGAAATACAATTGGGTTCATTTTGCATGTCATGGTCTACAGGACAAATGCACTCCAACTGAGAGCGCCCTACTTCTCACTGGGCAGTCACGATTGACACTTGAAAGAATCATCAGGTTATCGCTACCACATGCCAATTTTGCATTCCTTTCTGCTTGTCAAACTGCTACTGGGGACAAGGAACTGCAGGATGAGTCAATCCATCTTGCAGCAGGCATGCTGTTGGCTGGGTATCAAGGTGTGATTGCAACAATGTGGTCAATCATGGACAATGATGCACCACAGGTGGCTACAGATGTTTATAAGCATCTATTCAAAGCTTCACCCCCTGATTCAACAAAGGCAGCAGAAGCATTGCATCTGGCCATTAAAAATCTCTATGAGGGTTCTGGACAGAAAAAATCATTCTTCCATTGGGTGCCATTTATCCATGTTGGGGTTTAGTAGGGGTTGTGGAGAGGATTACAAGAGTTTCTCTCATTTGACCCATTCCTCTTATCTATGCCACCCTCTCTCTACCATCCCAGGATGACCACGTGATCACATAGCAAAACGAGTGACACACATAATCCATATATATACCCGCGTTGAATTACTGGACAGCAAATATTCCTCATTACTCGTATTTTAAGCAGATGTCTTGATTTTGTGTACATGTTTATGATCACCCCAGTATAGCTATCCCTGTCATGTAAGCCCCCCAAGTCTGCAGATGTAAGTCTGGCACTTACTTGCTTACAGTGATTGATGAAACCCGGTCTAATTATTACTAACCATCTTTGATGGATGATCCCAGTATTTAAACCTTTCCCATCAGTTGTACTTGTTTATCTTGTCTTTCACTTACACTACGAAAATCTAGGTTACTATTTCTTTTCACATATTCCTATCTGTCAGGGGAACCCTCGCCTTCCGCTTGGCTGACCACTGGCGTTACTGGCTCTGCTCGGCTGACCGGCCCAACTCCGGTCGCACTGGCATGTGTTATGCAACCAAACCCAGGAGTATTGTCAATCACTCTGGGAATGTGCTACTGGCTAGCTGTACTTCACTTTATAAGCTTCACCTAGCGTGGGAATCCTCATCCTTTCTTCTCTTTGGATTTCCCTTCGCTAGGTGCATAATATCTCCACTCATGTAATAGTACTGCCAATTAGCTTTGGATTCTCCCGCTAGTCTCAGAGCTTCTGCCGAGCCTTGAGGTTGCCCTTACACTATCTTGTCTTTGACTTACACTATGACAATCTAGATCACTGTTCCTGTGTTTCTGTCTGAATCAGTGAGGACACATTGCCAGTGTTCTTTCACTGGAATGGTATTCACTTCTCTTTTATCAAGTTTCCTGTGACACCAATAACCTACTTACCATCTGACAATTCAATCCACCCAATAACACAGATTGGAACTTCAATAGGATTTCCAGATGGTGAAAGGACAATGATAGAACATGGCTTTACTGGTCATCATTAGTTGACATCAACAAGTGCATCAAACTCTTCTGGACAGCAAATATGCACACGTAAAAAAACAATCATGTCCATGATAGTATGCATGCCTTACTCTTTGTTGTTCTACAATCTTATCTCGTTTCCAGATCCACCTGTCCCCGCCCCACCGCTATTGTGAAGCACAGACACGCCTCAGATGACTCCTCGAACATGTGTGTCTGCTGTGTCTATCTTCCTCCTACTGCTGTCTGTGTGCTCACCAGCATGTGTGAGTCTCTCCATCCTTTACTGCATCCCTTAGTGTCGCTCACATCCAGCTTGCTGCAGTCTCACTTTTGTGTACTGCCGGCACAGCTACCATGTCACATTTGTTCATGCCAACGGCAGCATGAACACTGAGCTCGATCTCAGGTGTCTCGTGGCTTTTCCTTTGTGGCAATTTCTCCTCACCTTGGGCCTTCAGACGTCCTTTTCACCGGTTTGATCGCCTTTCCTCTATGTCTGCCTGTGAATGCCAGAGACCTTGAGTGTCAAGACAACATGGGAAAGCGGAAAGTCCGCACAAAATGTGTTGTGGAGACCTGTGCATGCACCTTCTGAAGTGGGAGGCTGGTTGTCCTGAGGATTATTTGAAACACTTCCCACATTCCCAGCATGCGATGTCGTCCAGCACACGCTAGTGCAGAGGTGGACCTATAGAATAATTGTAGTGATTCTAGGGTACTTCAGGGACAAAATTTATGTGCAGAGGAATTCTATAAGGTTCAGGATCAACAAAACACCTGCGACACATTCATTGCAAGGGTGGTGCATTCTGCCTCATGCATGGCACTTTGGCCCCAAGCCCAGCGTATCAGTCTGGAAAGTGCCGTGCTTGTAAACAAGGGCGGCACATTCCATTGCCGGTGCCAGACTTAGCACCCCTCACCTCGGCAATGCACGGTGGGTGTTAAATGCGGTGCTTAACCAGGACATCTTTCCCTTACCATGGGTTGCACAAGTTCAAGGAGTAAATTGAATTTAAGTAACAAATTTTGATCAGAAGGATGCCTGTAACTGAATTCCACTGTCAATCATGCAAAAGAATAAAGTAGAGTCAAATCAATAACGGATTTTGTGATAGAAGATGCCTCTACACTCAATTTCACCATCTCAGGGACGCATCACTGTATTATAAATCAGGGGATTCAGATAAGATCAGGTTTTTCTGAATTTTCACATATAAAAGTGTCTGAAACCACTGGCTCCGGTCGTGTATTTTGCGTTTTCCGCTCTAGGAGATGATGCCATCAAAAACTTTCTATATAAAAGGCAATCGAAAACATCATATCTACCTCCCGTCAGGCCTGGTTGAAAAAACCTAGAGCAACCCAAAAGAAAGATGGGTCTCTAGTTCTTGAAACCAAATATCATGTCATGCCTCAAAGACAAAAAACGGATTCAGATGTCTGCCTAATTCTGTCCGCAATGGAATATCGACAACGGGAGGCAGTGTACCGTACACGATGTCTGGGTTATTTTGCTACTGTGCGAGGTGGTTTGGGTATATACAATAGTCAAATCCGAGAGCTAGCGTTGAGAAGGTGGACATCAGATGTGGTTCCAAATACTATCCGCTGCACTACTATTCTATCCCCCTCTACCTAAATCCTTTTCTCTCTCATCGCTGCACTGCGCCCTACACGATGTCGGGGTATTCTTGGATATCATGACACGAGTCAAGTGAAGAGAAACCGAGCTGGGAGATGCTTTGTTGAACTTCATCCAAGCCTGATCTGACGCCGCAGCAGCAAAAGTGACCAGTACAATAAAGTTGACCAGGTGTTCCTTTTCTTCAAAAGAAAACAAAAAGAAGCAAATGGAAAACCAACATTTGGACATGGGGAGTCAAACCCCGATCTGCCTCTGCAAATCCGACGAGGATAGCGCACAATTGAAGAGACGGTGTACTGCACACCATGTCCGATTCACATTACTCCTATGAGAACACCAGTTGAGGGAATACACAGCCGGACTCACACAGTGTGTCCACCTGCAGCTGATGGCTGGTTGTCGATTTATGTTATTATACCCATTTTGTTTTGATTGATGCAAGCGCTGTCAGGTCAGGCTTGGTTGAAAAAAAACCCGGAGCGACCCAAAACAAAGACGGGTCCCTAGTTCTTGAAACCCAGCCAGTATCATGCCATGTTCTACTAAAATAAAATAAAAACATTTGACGACTGCAGAAAAATTGAGAGTAAAAATGAACATTGGACGGGCTGTAAGAAATGACACGGGTGAGGCGCAAACGACGTGGGTGAGGGTTGGGGAACTCAAATAAAACGAAGAGCAAAATCGAAAGTCACACAGGCGGCATCCAGACATGGGGAGTCGAACCCCTCTGCCTCTGCCTAAATGAGGTGACCGCTGCAGAACCAGCGGAGGCGGTGTATCACTCACAATGTCCGGCTTATTTTCCTACAGTGGGCATCCCTGCCCAAGTGCTCGTGAAAATGGGAAATTCCCTTGGGTGAAAGGAAGATCAGAATTCGAATTGTATTTCGGCCACAAATAAAATAAAACTTGTTCTCGTGGTTCGTGACATGTGTTTGCTACAATCCAGCGCTGCCTTGATTGGATTATTTGGTTTGGCCCGGGGTTTGAACTCATCACAAGAGTGTCAAAATCCAAAGAGAAACTAAGCTCACAAGTATCATGCCATGCCATGCTGTGTTGTCCTCAAAAACGGAACAATAAAAAGGGATTTTGAGTACTTGACTGCAGCATCCAGACAGGGGGAGTCGAACCCCATCACCTCTTAAACGTGATCTGGACACAGCATACCAGGAAGAGGCGGTGTACCATACACAATATCTGAGATGTTTTTCTACTGTGCGAGGCAAATCCGAGCTCACGTGTTGAGAAGGTATTGAAAACTTGAAATAGTTGAGTTGAGCCCGTAGATAAGATAAACGATAAGCCATCAATGATGCAGCTCGGCTCCGATTAGCTCCGACGGGCGCTTGTTGGGCGCTTCCAAGTACAACTGCATGAGGTTCATTCGCTCCACGTTTCCTCCACGCGTCTCGGATGCAACACAAATTGAGATTTAATCGATTAAATTGAGAGAGGTGGATATGGCTTTGACTGAGACGAGTGAGTAGCTAAATAGCAAGTTACCAACCGATGAGTAACAAAATACAGTGAGGAGAGTCAGAGGCAGAGAGAGTTCTTCGTTATGTACGGAGACAAAGTATAGCGAAACAGAGGAGGGGGCAATCAATATATGTGGATAATGTTTGTTTGGTAGGCAGAGTAAATGTGAAATGTAGCGATATTCGATGCAGACGGAGTTATATTTGGTGGTGGAGTGAAGAAGGGGCACATCGTGGTAAGGACAGCAACTGAACGTGAAGAAGCAGGTGGAGTCAATGATACGTGAGAAGAGGAGGATAACCAAGAAAATTCTCTGTGCTGCGGGTGCGGAGTCGGATTGGCGCCCTACGGGATGATATGGACCCGGATCTCGACAACCTCAACCGATTCGTACTCAGTGAGCATGGAGTTGGTGGAGGAGACCGAGGTGGAGATGAAGCCGCCGTTCGGCGGGGAGGTGGAGGCGACGTCTGTTGGACCATGAGCATTGAGATTAATTATAACGCAATAGAAGGGAGATCAACAACGCACATCGGTCCTTGATGTATGGCGGGATGAACAGGTCCTATATAAAGTGAAGGAATGGGTGAATTTGAAAGAAAGTAAGGAAGGACCGGATTCCAGACAAAGCCTTGGCTGCGCTGGATGGTCAGAACTGGGCGCAGGGCGTACACTCGCTCCCGATGTGGTTTCTTCTGTTTCTTGCTGTGCGTCTGGCGCTTCGGAGGCGGGGGTACCAAGTCGACTTGCCCTTTTGCTGGGTCTGGGTGGGGGCGGATAACTGTTTGTCAGGTGCTCCCGTCCCCTCGGGATCAATATCCCTCTCCATGTCGTGCGCCCCCCATCCTCCACATTTGCACCTCCCTCCGCGCCGCCCTCTTCTGCACCCGAGTCCCCATCCCCGTCCTCCCCCTCCAACCTGCTCTCGCTGAACGAGTCTTCATCCTCCCAATCCTCCTCATCGCCTTGGATCTGCTTGTAGCACGCCCAGGTCGGTGGGGACGCTGCACAGCCAATTGTGCGGTGCCGGAAAGTGTATGGGGTCATCATTACGTGAGTATCAATGTTTATAGCGCTGTGTTGGCACGACAAAGTCAAATTGCGAGGTCAGGAAGGTGCACGGCTTGAGCGAGGCGGATAGAGCCTGAATCAAACAGGCATCATCAGGAAAACCGTCCAATGGTAATACCCCCGGATTGGACTGAACTTCATGGTAATTCAGCTGAATATGGATGGATATGGTCAGTTTCCTCTATTAGGGTTCTAGCAACCCCCCAATAAAATTACCATTAATTTTGGTCCAGCTTAGGCCACTTTTACCATCAGTTCTCACTCTTCACCGAGCCTCCATGAACTTTTGTATGAGGTTTCCCAGTATTTTCTTCTCATTTGAGCAGAAAAAGGTTCCCATTTGAGCGAAAGAAGCAGTATGAGCAGCTTGTATTAAAATGAGGAATACAATACATGAACTATGATGAAGAGATATGTACTAAAAGATATAGGAAAATATTTGTAGCTAGCATTAGACATCATTCCAAACGAATGGTGAGCTGCCGGCAGACACTTATTAGCGGCGGGAAGATGCGACAGAGAAACAAATCTTACGTGACATCCCGCAATAATTGGTAATCTAATCAGAGTCAGGCACATCAACGAGGTTGATGAGCGTTGCTGAGCTGCCGGCAGACGATTGGGTTCCTTGAGCAGAAGTACTGAGCACTTATTAGCAGCAGGAAGACGCAACAGAGGAACAAATCTTACATGACATCCCGGAATAATTGATGAAGAACCTTGTGCATGGCAGTCGGTGCAGAAGCCCGAGTATCTTCAAGGGTCTTGATGTGAATGCGGTATATGTCTTCAAAAGCATCCTCGGTAAATGCCATAGCCTGGCGCTCTCCGGTGAGGCGAAGTTCCAAAAGGCATGCATAAACCTGAACAGATTGAGTACGAGCGCACACTACGCAGAGGAAAGACTTACCGCAGTCCCAGCAACCGCCACCATGGGATTGGCTATTTCGCACACATCCGGGCGCTTCGGGTTTCTGGCAGGGAGCCGCTCATAGTTGCGACCTTTGAAGATTGAGCTAGTCATCATTTGTTCTTTGAGAACATGCTTGATTGAGTCGTGGTGGAACGGCAAGGACAACTGCATCTGGCCCTGTCAATGGGATGAGCATGATCGGTCGGATATCAGGTGTAAAAACTCACCACTGTGTTCACAGGGAAAATGTACTGATGGTCCTTGAGAAGCTCCTCAACGCACGTCTTGACTTCCACAGCGGAAAGGCCCATCAAGTTGTACATGGCCCGGATGACAGTGAGAGCACAGCGCTTGATGTCACTGCATGTGATATTGATGCGATCGAGAGGCTAGTAGATTATAGTCAGTGATAAGACAGTCAACAGAACAGATATCTTACGATTGGCAACAAGATGGCAGCGAATTGGGCATCGTTCGATAGCCGGTCGAGGACATGAATCAAGGCCGGCTTTCCCGTCGCAGTCTCAATCATCCTGGGGCGGATCCAACCCTCACGGGAGGCATACACAGGGTAGAACTCGACAAGGCAGAGGAAGATCTTGACAGCATTGATGGTTTCTCAAAGCATGAGCTGGACCTCGGGGCACTGGGCAGTTAGTCCAATATCTTTGTTGGGGGCGGGGAGAACGAGCTGGGCTGAGGTATCCCAGCTCGACTCAAGACGATTAGCTCCCTGCCCTGACTTGGCCTTGCCGACGGTAGCCGGGGTAGGAGCCGGACGAATGTGCGGTTTCTATATGTGTCATGTAAGCGTGCTTCAATCACACTGTGAATTAACACATACCTCGAGGTTAGCCTTGTGCTGGTGAGCAGCGGTAACCTTCTGCAGTTTCTACATGGTAAAGATACATCAGCAAATGTATAGCACCAAAAAGCCAAAGACTTACGCGAGCTGGGGGAGCCTCGGACTCGGACTCGGAAGCGACATCACTTTCAGGATCCGTGTTTGGGAGTGAAAGATCCCTCCCCGAAGACCAACCGGACCCTGTTGAGCTTCGACAACTGTGAAGGTGGAGCGGGACCGACACAAGCTCATCTGCTATGGCCTCAGCCATCTCAACATCGCCGTCGCTGTCACTCGTGGCACCAGCCTGGCCCCGAGCGCCAGTCCAAATGGAGTGCTTCGGTGCTGACTAGAACATGGTGAATCCCCATGGGCATGATATAATCAGCTGATGTGCTTACCGCCGCCTCTTCTTCCGCTGCTTCCTCCTCCGACTCGAAGAGATCTTCGGCTGCTTGAACGTCCTGGTGGAGGGTCAGAATCAAGTCGGTAAAAAAGAAGAAACTCACCATATCGTCGATCTCCCGAGAGCCATCAGACGCTGCGCTCTCATCGTCGGTGCCTTGATTAACAGCAGCGCCCTTGGTGTGAAAAAGGTGTGGGACCTGTTAAAGCATGATTGTGTAAGTATGTACTTTGTGCTATATCAAACACCACGTACCTCATTGGAAAATTCCTCTGCGTTTGGGCCTGCCTCATCCTCGTCCTCAACTTCACCCTCCTCACTGTTATCAGCGTTGCCGGAGTCCTCACCATCAGAACCAGCAGAACCAGCTTCGTCCTCATCCTCGGGCTCGGAATCCGCAACCATTTTGACTGCGGTGAGTGTTGCTGCCGCCACCTTGGGGCTCACGGCCTTGACTGGGAGACTGTCAGAATCAGTGCATGTAGAACAAACAGCATGACGCACCAGGGACATTGACAATCTTTGTAGGTTTGGCCTTGGGAGCGGCCTTCTTGTTTTTGGCTGTTGGAAGGTTAGTGAAGTCAATATGTACTGGTCCACGTCAATGGTATTAAAGAGATGTAAAAAGGACATACAAATCGGTGCGTTCTTGGGCTCTTCAGGCGTCGACTCCGGCTCCGAGTCGATGTCGATAGGAGGAGCAGTGTACAGTTGAGGGGCTCATAATGCATAAGGTCTGTGGACCTCTTGACCTTATGCATTATGAGGTTTATGCAGCACAAGATTATGTCACAGCATGACACTGTGTGACGTTCTTCACAAAAGAACGAAAAAATACATTCTTGAAGCTATTTTTTATAAATGGTTGGCAGTCCTGGTCCAAGTTGGTCATTGATAAAGGCAAAAACATTCAGTGAATCATAATTGGTGAGATTTTTCCGTTTACTCTCGTCTGCTGGCTTGGCAGAGGTTTTCGGAGTGTCCTTTGAAGGCTTTGGAGGGTTGCCAACTCATTTAGATGGCTGCAGAGGAGCCAGTCTGACATCACAAGTCTTTTCGCTCCCCATTGCTGGTTGGTTGATGGAGAGAAATTTTGGTATTTGGATGTGTTTGACCACATGTTTGACGGCGCTAATATTACATTCATGCATAACTGTGACAGTGTTCAGAGTTATCTCCTCATCAATAACCTGTTTGCGCAGAAGCCATATGACCCACGTCATGGCTTTCTCACCGTGCGCAATTTTGGCAGGCAAATGGCTCCAAAAGCCATTTGCACTGCATTTGCGTCATATTTTGGCGTGCGGAGCCATATGACGCGCACGGCCCAAAAGCCATGACGTCGCTCATATGGCTTTCGCGCAAACTCTCTAATAATTGAACAATACTTCAATTATGTTGGTGTGAGTTTTTGAGGACCAAAACTCAATTCTGCTGAAATATTTCAGCCTCATAATGCATAAACCCATCCCAAACCCTATGCGTTATGCGTTATGCATTTTTTGCATAAACTCCCGCCTACCAACTCGGTGGATGGCCAAAACCTATGCACTATGAGAATTATGCATAATGACCTTATGCATTATGAGCCCCTCGACTGTACTCTGAAATGTCACGGCCACATATCAGCCAGTGTGTGATCATTGGCATGGTATTGATTCAACTTACTTCTCAGCGACTTCGACTTGACTTGGGGCTCATCTTCCTGGGCAACATCTGGAGTTTATGATTCACAAAAAATTAGATCTGGGTAAGAACTCAAGAAAACTTGTCTCACCAGTCTCCTGGGCCTTCTTGGAGATCTTCGAAGCCGATGAGCTGCACTTGCGGGAGCCCGACTCGGTGGAAGCCTGGGCTACCTCCTCTGTGGGTGTTGATAAAATTAGCTTGGAACTGTTCAAGAACTATTGCTCGACATACTGGCTTTTGCACTTGGCTTTGCATTACGGCGACCCACTGAAGAGCAAAAGAAGTCTTGAGTTTGGGGAGGGAGTGCTGAATGGCCAGTTCACTTACTGTTTGCAGCAATGAAGGCCATGTCGTCTTGTCGCTGTTTCTCTACTCGGGCAGCGCGGGTGACGGCAGCTTTTTGGCAGCGGTGAGCGTTCCAGTCATTTTTGGGGTATGAGGATTAATGAGAGTGTAAAAGTGAAGGAGTGGTGGGACAGGCAAGGGAAAGGACAGTTGATGGAGTGCAGCTAAGGGGTGGATGGTGTGGGGAGCACAAGAGAGCGAAAAATTCAGAGGGTCATGTTTGTGTCCGCATTTTGGAATGTCACTAACATTTGCTCAAAACATTGCTTGCTACCTCCGGCCACCTTCGCTTCTCTTGTGCACAATGATGGGCTGTCCAGGTTGTACTGAGGACTTTATTGGCAGATTGTATACCCTTCACCTGCGAAATACTCGGAATCCCCTCTGTAAAGCTGTCTTCGAGCGCTCGAGCGGTGCTGGCCTTGCGAGCACGATTACTGTTGATGACTCGGATGAGCCCCCCCATGCTCAGTTTGGTGATGCGGATAACGGCGGCTTCCCTTTGGGGAACACTGCATTCGAGGGTGATTTCTTTGGCGATGCAAGAGATTACAGCGAGGAGGATTTTGGGTATGAAGACTCCGATGATGAGGATGATGATCCTTCTCCTTTGGGTGATGACGGCGAGGATGGCGAGGATGATCATGACATGCTTGCGACCGGATATGAGCCACCCTGGGTGCCAGTGGACACTGGACCCGATATACACATGTCCGACTCTGACAACTCTCCCTCGGCAACAGCCGCGCCGTCAAGAAAGACACGCAAAGCAGCTGAGGATCGATTTCATCATAAACCTATCATTGAGCACTATCCCAGCTCTCGCGCCGGCGAGCCAATCGCTCAGCCCGATGGAAAAACAGCCGAAGAAGAATATGGGTCTTCCTTGCTCGGAACTACGGCCGAAAACCCCTACGCGCCATTCACGTCTAAAATGGACTGGGAGGTTGCGAAATGGGCCAGGCTTCGTGGCTCCAGATCCACAGCGTTCTCTGACTTGCTAAATGTCGAGGGTGTACGTGCTTCACTCTTGTTTTATATGATTTTCCTGACTATTCTCTTGCAGGTTCGCTCCACTCTTGGCCTGTCATATGGAAATTCTGTGCAACTGAATAAAATCATTGATGAAAAGCTTCCTGGTCGTCCCAAATTCACACTTTCGGAGGTCGTCGTGAACGGCGAGGTCTTTTCGCTGTACTCGCGTGACATTCTTGAATGTGTCCGTGCGCTTTGGGGAGATACCTCATTTGCGCCATATCTCTTCATTGTATCTGAGCGCCATTATATTGACAAGAACAAAACCATCCGGATGTACCACAATATGCATACAGGGAAGTGGTGGTGGAGTACTCAGGTCAGTTACAAATTTGTTGGTATGACAAGACTCACTTATTCGCCGTCTGCAGGAAGCAGTAGAAAAGGATCACCCCCGGGCGACCATTATTCCCATCATCATTTCTTCCAACAAAACCCAGCTCACTGTCTTTGGAAACAAAACCGCCTACCCCGTTTACATGTCGATCAGCAATATCCCAAAAGAAATCAGACACAAGCCATCTCGTCGGAGTTATGTCCTGCTCGGCTATCTCCCCACATCGCGTATGAAGAATGTCAAAAACAAAGCCACGCACCATAGGATCCTGGTGAATGTCTTTCATGCATGCATGTCTTGTATCCTTGCCCCACTGAAGACAGCGGGAGTGACGGGCATACCCTTGACGAGTGGTGATGGGGTGACACGTCACAGCCATCCGATATACACGACATTTGTCGGAGATTATCCCGAGCAGTGCTTGGCGATGGCAGTAAAAACTGGCGAGTGCCCGACTTGCGAAGTTCCACGGGATGAGCTTGGGGTGGAAACCAAGTATCCTCTGCATGATCTGGAGAGTATCCTTTCCGCGCTCGATGCATTGGATCTGGGACCAACAATTTATGCCCAGGCATGTGCCGATGCGGGCATTAAACCCGTGTTTCGCCCGTTCTGGGAGGATCTGCCATACATGAATATTTTTAGGTCAATCAGCTCCGACGTTCTTCACCAACTCTACCAGGGAATCGTCAAGCACCTCATTTTCTGGCTCAAGTCTTGCTGGGGAGCGGAGGAGATTGATGCACGCTGCCGCCGTCTTCCACCAAATCATAATATCCGCCTCTTTATGAGCGGTATTTCCAACCTCTCCCGTGTCACTGGAAAGGAACACGACCAGATCTCCCGCTTCCTCCTCGGAATTATCGTTGACATCTGTCTCCCGAATAACCTCTCTTCAAGCCGACTTCTCGCCGCTGTCCGCGGAATTCTCGATTTCGTTTATCAGGCGCAGTACCCTATGCATACCAGCGAGACTCTTGCGCACCTCTCCAACGCATTGCAGCGTTTCCATGATAACAAGAGTATCTTCGTTGATCTTGGGGTTCGCACCGACTTCAATCTTCTGAAACTCCACTCCTGTTCCCATTACATCATGTACATAAAGTTATTCAGCACCACCAACAACTATAACACCGAGTACACTGAATGCCTCCACATTGATCTTGCCAAGGATGCCTTCCGGTCCACAAATTTCAAGGACGAGTTTCCTCAAATGACGCTCTGGCTTGAACGGAAGGAGAAAGTCATTCACCACGAGAAATATATCCAGTGGCGGTTGGATGGCTGCCCGGCTCCCCCTTCGGCCATTACCCTCCCTCCCGGGATTGTGTATGAGCGGCAGCTCAAAATGACTAAATTTCCGACGCGCAAATCGGTCCGGATCACCCAGCTCGTCGCTGATTACGGTGCACAGTTTTTTCGGGATGCACTCACCCGTTTCATTGTTCGGCTCAACAATCCAACTCTATCTTCGGCGCAGGTAGAAGCCCGGTCAGCAAGCATTGCTCTCCCATTCAATGCCGTGGCCGTCTTCCACAGAATCAAATTTACAACAGAAGATCCCTACGCAACTGGTGGACCTACGGACTCGGTAATTGACGCCATCCATGTTCAGCCCGGAAAACAGCTCAAGAACGGCAAGGAGCTTCCCGGTCGATTTGATACAGCTCTTGTGAACGATGGCACCGGGAAAATGATGGGTATTGACGGTGATCTTGATGCTCTGTTCAACTCATTTGCATCAGGCTAATGCTTTGCTTCAGGTTACTGTGTTGCCCAGATTCATATTATATTCACATTGAAAAACATATCCAAACCCTGTTCTCCCCCAGCATCTCCCCTCCACCCTACCTCGCGTATGTCAAGTGGTTCTCCCCTTTCTCAGCCCAGCCTGAGCCCCATCATCTCATGTACAAAATCAACCGCTCCCTAAAGAATGGAAATTGCATAGCCAGCATCATTCCAATAGCCAATATTCGCCGCAGTGTTCACCTGCTCCCAAAATTCGGACCTGTGGCTCCTCCTGAATGGATATCCAGTAATGTTTTAGATAAAAGTTCTTTTTTCTTTGTCAACTCCCTCTCCGATTGTCATATCTATGCTACAATGTACTAATATCATCTAAATTCATTCTCATTTGCCCTCGCTTTCTCAGGATACCCCGAAGATGTTGCAAATATGGCCAAAGTTACCACCAGTATCCCAAATTGGCCCTTCTTCGGCCTCTTTTTTTTTTATCGGGAACCAAATTAGGGGCAAGTTTGTGGGTAATTAGGAAAGGATGATTTCCCTGATGATCCTGCTGCAAAGAATAATTGTCAGCGACAAAGCAACCGAGCGCAGGGCGGGCCTTCTGCTACCAGTCTTTCGAGGGGGATTGTGTACTTGAATATGGGAGGGAATTGAACATGCAGTCTTGCAACAGTCCTGAATTTGACGAAATGACTCGGAAAAGAAGATGACTTGAAGGATGGAACTCACAAGTGAGAAAATTAACAATTCAATTTCCCTCAGAGATTAGGAGTTTTCAAGATCATGACCGTAGAAAGCAAGTCACACCACAAAGGGAAATATTTGCGGCAGGATAAAAACTGACTCTGATTCCACTAATATCAATTTGAGTTTTCCTCCTACCTTACACTATGAGAATTAATATAATGTCAACCAAAAATGAATCAAATGGTTTCAAAAGTGCTTTCAATGTCACAAAGAAAGGTAGTTTCTGCAGATCATGAAAGGCTTGTAGAAAATTGAAGTTTCATTGCAGTTTTCAAGGCCACTGAAAGGATTAGTTTCACAAATCAAAAAAGGCATCTTGAAAGAACCACTTTCGAAGTGCCTTTCAAACACATTGAAACAACGAGTTTCAAGCATCAAGAAACCTTGCGCTATTTTTGCCATTGGCCCGGCATTTTCCGGACCAATGGCAAAAATAGCTCAAAGTTTCCTTGCCATGGAAACTTGCTGTTTCGGAGTATTGGAAAGTGGCCCGAAAAGTGAATCTTTCAATGCTGCTTCCTTTGTCGATCAAACTCGTTCTTCTGCAGCTCTCAAAAGGGGCTGTGACAGTGATGGTTTGTGGGGCCCTTTCATGAAGCAAAGAAACTAGCTTTCTTTGTGACATCGAAAGAGCTTTTGAAACCATATGATTCATTTTCAGCTTATATTCTATTAATGCTCATAGTTTACATGGTAGCTCTGCCTCATTTTCATTTTTATTTTTATTATCCTTATCTACACACACTTCTTGAAGACGGTCTAGATGCTGCCCAGTCGCCGAGCCGGGGCCACCATCCACCTCTCCGCTCCTCAACGAGCTTCGAAGTCATCTACGTACGCGTCCGTCTTCCCTTATGCTTAACGAGTGCTTGTTGGCGTGTTTGACAAAAGCCTACGGTTTACTCACATTAATGATTTAGCGGCGCCCCAGGCCTCGGTCTCGTCTTCACTCTTGCCTGCCTCACTCCGTCAGTAACGCCCCCAACGACCAGCTTCTTGGGCTCTCTATCCAAATGCGCCACCGCGGCCCTCCCACGTGTATACCTTGAATGCCGTCTCGTCGATGCGACCGTACAGCTAAAATCTTAAACTTTTTTTTCATTGATAATAAAGCCAACGTGCAGACTGGCACCCTCCAAGTATACTTATTCCCCCAAAATGAATGCCTGTTCGTTTATCCGTTCGTTCATTATTCTCGTGCTGCCCAGTAATCCAATCCCTTATCCATTCAAAGCGTGGTAGTACATGTCTCAAATCTTTTTCATTGATGATAACCGCACGTATATACTTAGTATTCCCCCAAATGAATGCCAGTTCGTTCGTCCGTTCGTTCGTTGTTCTGCGCTGCCAGGGAATCCATAAATCCATAAATACATACAGTAGTTAACCCCGAAGCGAAACACAACGTGGAAGCGAAACACCGCGCTGTTCCCTACCTTTGACTGCGCGGATGAACTCAAAGTTTTAGGAGGACACTCTCCTCATTAGAAAACTCTGACTGGTAAAAAGAATTAGCCAGAATGCTCATATTGCGCCGATGCGGCACAGTTTTGTTTGAGGCATTATTTCGCCCATTTTCCGAGATCATTCCGCAGTGCCAGAAAAATGCCGGGGAGCGTCAGGAAGACGTTATCAGGGTTCATTAAAATTATTATGATGGTTAGAGCCCTTCAGGCTGTGAGGCCAAGGGAAGTTGAGCCATTTTGTCCTGTTTTCAAGTGTTTCGCTACTACGTTGTTTGGCCTAATTTGGCCTGCATGATGAAACCTCTTCGTTCTCGACGAGGACACCACCTAATGATATGATCCTTTGGACCATCGTGTAGCCCGGAAGGCGTAGCAAACACTCATCACAAGAACGAGGCCGATTGGTCTCGCGATGGGCTCGGAATCCGCGGTGCAGTCAGATTTTTTCGCTTCACGGTTAACTACTGTACATACATATCGCGCTTTGAATTGAAACGGGTTTGCATACCGATACCATATCAATTGCTGGCGCGGATTGAGACGAGAGCCTTTGGGTGACGCGGCAGGTTCAAAAGTCAACCAGAAAAAGCTCTGATGGTGTTCAACTTCTGCACAATGTTATTAAACCTGACTGCATGCAACTCGAGCCGATTCTTCTCTTCTGTTTTCGTTCAAGTAAAGCGACCCATCACCCAGGGCGCTGAGGAATTTAGCTAGAGTCGATAGAGCGTTCAAGTAATGGGGACGGCTCCGGAGCGCACGGGTGCTCAGCTAACTAACTATCTTGAATGTGGTTGAACTCGAAATGCTTGAAACCAACCCTAAACGAGATGCATGGTTTGGCGATTCCGCCAAAGTGCGGAAAACACGAGATCTTCCACCTCCAGCTCGTCCTCCGGCGCAGCATCGACTCGGAATGGAAATAAAAACTTCCTCAAAACCGGTATCAAAATCCAGTTATCTGTCCCGAGTCGAACGGGATGTCCGCACGCTGCAGAGCAAGTGAATGCAGATTCAGGGCAGGTGCGCGTCATGCGACACAGATCTTTCTATACTCACATTAAACGCCATCCGATCCGACTTAATACCTGGTCCCAGACCGGGAGTGAGTGCGTATATCCTTAGATTCAGAAATGAGAGCAATCTCAGAACCAGATAACCAAGTTGAATTTCTAAAAAAACATACTTACAGAGAGGAAAGGTGTACGAAGGTCTTGGACTGAAAGATTTCAAGTTGCCCAAAAGAAAAAATGCTGCTGAAGAGGAAAAGCCCCCGGGCCGCCCCCCCGAGTCGAACGAGAATCATGCCAGCTATAGTTGCTTTGAGGCCCGGCACAGGAAGCTGGGCACCCACCACGAGTCTTCCAGATCTGTATTAAAGCTGGATCATATTGAGCTGAAGCAGTTGACTGGGAGGAAATAGTGACTTCGAGCTCGCACCGCAACTACGTGCTGGGGAATAAAGATTCACAAATGTTTGCCATGGCCGAAGATAAAGTGGCAAACAAGGGGAAAAGAATATAGGGCTGAAAGGCTTTTTGATCCCAAGCTGACCCTCCTTCTGCCCCCTCCTTCTTAGTAGGGAAGGAGGTTCCCAGCCCTACTAGAGAGGCAGCCCGCAGTGAGCCGCCGCTCTCCAACTTGCTTGCAACAATTCCTCATCGCAATGGTCTGGTTCGTCCTGTTGTCGTTCAGGATTTGGCCGTTCTCTTCGCGCAAACTCCTCATCAAGTTTTCCCCTTTTAATTCGACTCTCTTTTGTGAATACACCGCCACCTCCACTGCCGCAATTTATGCCCCTGAAGAAAACCGCTCGCCTCGCCCCAGCATTTGGTGGTGTCTTTGTGCGGTGCGCTTGCAACACAGAACCTCGCATTCAAACGTGAACAGCAAGGTTACAGATGGTGTCGCTCCAGACTCAAATAGGTGAAATAAAGACACTTCTTGAGGTCTTTGCGGGATCTAAACGGCAAAAAGGAGTGCATAGTATGAATAAACTTGTGACTGACACTAACTTCATTATTAAGCAACAACGAACATCCTTCCTTTCAACTGACTTGAAAGGAAGGAGAGAGTTTTGTTTTTTGAACCGGGACCATCTTATCAGGCATGATATGGCACAACACTCCTGATATTGGTTGGTTAGCCAGAGATTGCCCATAAGGTACAATATTGCCTGGTATGCTCAAATCTAATGTGATTTTGCTGCCTTGATTTCTGAACTGTACAAGTTACCAGTCAATAAGTTACTTTCGCCAAGCGTGGGAAAAGTAAAGTAAAGTTAAGCAAAGTTCGTCCCCGCCAAGCCGAAGGGACCATCAAAGTTCAAGTTAGCACCCACAAGTTACTTTATTCACTCTCCTGACGACTTGATATAAACATATATTCCAATAAGCCAATGTCAGTTGGCAAAGATTTTTCCGACAGTCTGCACTGCATACATGGTTCAACTCAAGTCCAGGACATTTCATGCTAGAAAGGTAAATCAGGGGATACATTACACTGGCTCCGCTTCAAATCGGCTGCCAGTCAAGCTGCCAGGCTTCGCCTCGAATGCAGCGAGAGATGTCTAGATCAATTAGTTTGTAATGTTGTACTGAAACATAAATTGACTCTTACATTTCCCAATTCAACATCAGTGGTGCTCCGTTGTGGGGGTGACGTAGAAGACACATTCGTATTGTTCCCGAGGCCATTTGAAGGCTGCCAAAATGCTTTGGAGCCACCGTCAAAGATCGGAGACCGTGAATTTAAACTTGCTAGCAAGGAATTCGAATATATCTTTGTGATAAACAGACCCCTGATATGTGTTGAGGTCAGGGTAAATCAATTCATGAGAATCAAATATGGCGGGCTCACAACATGAGGTACCAACTGGTTGTTGTTATATTCAAGATTAGGGCCAGCTCAATTGTAACCGCCGCACTCGTTACTGCGCCTGTTTCGATCGCCATGCGTATAGCTCGGTGTACAATGCGTTTTGTAACGACCAATGCTTCATTTCGACGAAGAGTCAACTTAATGTCAGTGAGATAACATTGTTCCGAAAGGAATAATGAGAATCATACCAGCACAACCAAGGTAATTGTGATTAAGATATCACACGCCATAGCCCCAGCCAGCCATGTCTAAAAGCAAATGAACTTCAATAATAATTAATTCGGGAACAAGATACTGCCCACCGTCACCGCTGGATCAAGGTTGAATGTCTTGATAGAGCGTTTGAAGTTGACCTGAGCAAGCGGGCCAGAACCTAAATTTGGCAGCCTTATTCCCGCGTACCACCCAGCAATACATGAACCCGTAGCCGTCTGAAGATTATCGATATCAATTGACGGACCGAAAAAAAGACATTAAAAACAGTTCACCAGTCCGATAATGGCAAGGATGGGAATGAACCTCTTTTGACCATTGCTAATGACCCAGATCCGCCACGAATAGAATAGTTGGACCAAAAACGCCACTGAACATGGTATGTCAGCGGATTAGGACAGAATAATCAGACTTACCAAGAGCCGTAAGAGGAGCAAGTGTAGCCAGTGTCCAAGGTGAGGAAAGCAGTGCGAGCTCGTCACCCCAGCCCCCAGCCAGCACATACCTGTATGATTGTTCGGCATGGTCAGAGAAAAATAAATACTGTTCGTACCACGCGTAGTGTGTAGCAAAGGCTGTTTGGAGAAGATCGAGGAAAAAGACACTATAAACTGGTGAAGTGGTAAGAACGTATTTATGTTTAAAGACCAGGGAATATACCGAGTGCCTTGACCACCACTTTGTCATGAGGAAAGGCGAGCACATAGACATAAAGTTGAATCGCAGCACATCCAAGTAAGGCTGTACCGCGATTGAGAAGTAGTCATGGAATGAGTGTTTGCCAAGTCTAACCGTAGTTGAACAAATGGCCCAAGAGCTTGAACAAAATAAATCGGAGTTGGACTGAAGAAGTCGATTCGACCCACCATTGGTCCAGTGCTGCGAGTGAAAATTAATAGTCAGATATCTGTGATGCCAGTGGGCTTACACGACCGAGATATCGAAATTGGGTGGGGGGGAACTCGGGGAGTCCATTTGAGATGATGAAGGGAGGAAACTGTACGTTCCGTTCGAGTGCGGCTATTTGTAGTCCCACTGACAAACTGCGCCAATCAATGAGAGAGCTTAATCTGTTTCTCGTCGACAACCAATACGCAATCCAATGTCAGTAAACGGACAGATAGAAGCTGGACGCAAGCACTCGCCCGAAAGATTCAGAACATTGAGGGTCTCAAGATTGATCCCTTGCCTTCGAAGCTACTTACCTGTGGAGCTCTAATCTTAGTTGTTTGATCAGATGGTAAATAAATATCTTTGCTTTCGTGTATTGGGCGGACTGTATCCTGGGTCATGGGAGGAAACTTATGGGGTCTGGGCGATTAGTTCGTTTGGTGCATGGAGTTCCAGGAGCGAAGGCATATCTACTTCGCTTGCTTGTTTGCCGCCATATAATTCTGGGACCGGTGTTCGTGGTTCAGACCGTGCCGTGTAATGATACTTACTAACCCATCTACCTGTCCCACATGTGTCAGAGTGGTGTGCCCCCAGCGGCCATCTGTGGAAGGTCAGATTCTCCGAAATGGCATGTGGAGTGACCGAGGAGATCCACAGTCCTAGTGGGTGAATAAAAGGATGAACACTGAGGCCGTTGAGTGGCGAAAGATGCTTGCAGTCTTTGCACCTTCCAAAAATCTGTTGAGATTTCCCGAGGTTGGATTTCTTTCCTTGAACACCGACGAAGATTCCGGGTGATTTGATTCCACTTTGAGTGCGATCTGCCAGATGGTTGGACAGTTCGTGTGGAGGGAAAGTCAGAAATACGGTTCATTAAGGTTATCTGGGATTGTGGAAGTCTAGAAGCGCACGGGAAGCAGGATCCGGAGGATCCGGATATTCAGACCGTAACCGTCAAAATATTGTACACATTGGAGCGGAGGGAGAACCCATCACGGTTGCAGTCTGTTCTATGTCGAGCATACAGCCAGTGCTTTGGATGCAGATTATCACTCCTAAAATACTGTATTATCAGTCAAGGGACCAGTGCTGGAAACCAACGAATTGATGTGGGACGCACCATAGCTAGAACGATCGATTTTTCATCTCCCACCGGTTAGAGCATCGGGATTCTCGACGGCCATGTGGCGTGCGAACCCTTTGGACTCCGCTATTGACACTCTGGCACGGCTTGCCGAGACCTTCCCTATTATAAAGTCCTCCAACACTCATTGATTCATCGCACAACATCACCTACCCGCACGACTATGGGAAGCATTTGAGCCCTTCCATCGAACCGAATTGCTCCGCGCCCCAGCGCGCTCTTGTACCACTAAAGCTTCCGTGACAATTAACATGCTTCGACGGCACTATATGATAAGAGGATTTAGAACGACGATATAAGATCCAAAACGGTGGCATGTTTACTTGGAGGCCTCATCATCGACGCACAATGCGGGTATTGGGCTGTCCTACACGAAGCGCGAGGTCTGGGTATGGGAAAAACTCCGGCGGCGCAAGTGGGGGCTTAACTCTCCAATCATCCTGAGATCGGTGTCAGTTCGAAGAAGCACTTGGATGGGTGATACGTCCGCAGGCAGCGAAGAGACTAGTATAGAATGGCCCGCCCATCCTGTGCACATGCGTGGGAGCCGGAGCAGTGAACATTGACCGAAATGATGTTCCAGATGCAGCTGAGGGAAATTTGCTGCGCAGAGTTGGCGGAGTCCGAGAGCTGGCGCAGACGTCGCTGAAAATACAGGTTTTGCTTCCGGAGAGTGGATGACAGATGAGAACAGTCAGATAAGCACTTCGCATCGATGATTAACAACTGTCAGGCAGGTGTCAAGGTTTGGATGATCATGAGCGCCGGCACGTGGTGGCCATGCATCATTGACACCTGTTGACATCAAGGGGGAATCAAAAATAAATATTTATATATAGGGTGGGGGGGGGGGGTCCTCTGGAGGACTTAAAAAAACTTTTGTCATGTATTTCAAAAAGAGTTCAAATATGTTTACAAATGCCTTTCAACATGATCTGACACTCTACAGGGGTTCAGAAGGAGTGTTGAGCCCACCAGCACAACAAAACGGCTAAGAATGATGGGACTTCCCGATTGGGCTGTCTCGATCACAATCAGTGTCAATCACCCCAGCCAAATCCGTCGGATAGACACTCACAGTGCCAGGTGCGATGTCTATAGCCTGCCATGTCCGAAAATTGCTACCACCCATACACCATTGAATTGTGTGACTAACTAGCAGACAGAGGAAAACTGAGGAGAGCCCAGACATAACACTGGGTGCTTGTTTAGCTCCCTTTTTGCTTGGAAATATCTGGAGATATGATTGTGAGGGTCCCAGCATTATGGCTGCTTCCCAAGGGATGACTCAGGCTTGTAAAAATTGAGGAGGAGACTTGAGTGGCACAGCTGCCCGCAAGTTTCAATTATCCTGCTGCAGCCGAGCCAGCCGGCTAGATCGGGCCGGGACAGGGGTGGGAGACAATTTCCTTATAAAGGGGGGGAGGGGGGGGGGGGGTCCTAAATTTTGCTTAAAAAAACTTTCGGAGTGGATATACGTTTTTTTAAAGTTGATTCCCCCTTGGTCGACATGTCTATTCCGTTTCTTCAAAACAAAATACATCTGGGAAATTGACTTGACAATATAGAGCCATACAGCGATTCTTAGACGGATGGCGTGGCAGACATCCCCCTAAATTTAGAGGCCACCATGTGAATATAGAGCCGCTTAGAGTCGCGTAGAGCAATTGATCATTATAGAGCCCGTTAGAGCTTTAGAGCCAGCCCTTTAGAACACGCTTCGCTACCACGCCAATCGACCGTCGAAGCTTTCGGCAGTATGCACGCGATTTTCAGATCACATAAAAAAGCGCAAATAATGAATATATTTTAGGCTACGACAGGCTGGTTTTGACCATACGACGCAGCCGAAAAGGTAGTGCGCTCATCTTGCTGTCGCCTGCTCCCAGTGGCTTAAGCCAAAGACGTTGGCATCGAGGATCCGGCTTAAGGCGACTTGAACCATTAAGGCATCTAAGCCACACTCAAAAAGGTGAAAATAGGAAAATTTCTCCGGTAATAACAATATAGAGGGCTTTAAGCCGATTAAGCCAACTGAGCTCTTTGAGCCGATTAAGCCAATTGAGCTCCTTGAGCCAATTAAGCCGGGACTGCTACCAAGTCCGTTCGAGTGGATTAAGCCAGTTGATGAGAGTGAGAATGCAAAACGGGAGAACGAAGGTCGATGGGTAGAAGGAATAGGAGAGAACAAGGGCAGAAGGGGTATTGAAAGGTCAAAGTGAAAGGATGGTACACACAAATACACTCCGTTGTCGTGAGGAAAGTTGGCGACAGAGCTGTGAGTTGATCATCTACACGAGACATTTTGTGTTGTATGGAATCTCACCTTTCCCCAAACCCTTGTGCCAGCATTCAGCCTATCCGTGGTGGGGAACACTCGCCAATCAAAGTGGTCGCGGCTCAGGGTGGCATCGCGACATGGCGAGTCGTGGAATGTCGTCTGCACGGTCTGCTAGGCGCCACACTGAGAGAATTTATCGAACGCCGGGCCACGGCACGAAGTTAGATCCAGAGTATTGTGTGTGTGAATTCTCATGTCCGTTGATGCGCATCGTGTTCAGGAGTAACCATGCAGCGAAGGAGACAAGAACTTACAGGAGAGAAAAACGGAAAAGAGATGTGTGCTGTGACCGTGACTTGAGTGACACTCAAGCGCTGATGTGACAGCTGTGGCTTTGTTGTTCTACTATAGTATTTCGTTCAATTTGTATAGTCACACATCACACCCTCAAAAATCCACGAAAAAATTCGTAAGTCACAGCGACACAAAGGTACCATACGAAAGGGTCCGCTGAGCTGGAAAATGAGTGAAAAAAAGGCAGGAGCGGCTGCGGGGTGCCATTTTATTTTTGTGTGGTTGCAAATTAGTACAAAAATGCCTTCAATCCGAAGTCTGCTCACAATTCTGTCCGATGGCTCATTCTGTTCTTCCAGTGTATGGATTACTCCCCCTAAACACTTCCGTGACTCCGACAAAGTGGTCTGAGTTCGGCCCAATACATCAAATCCAGAGAGGGTAAGTATCCTTGTTTCCCGGGATGTGTGCACAGCTGATTGACCTATATTTGAATCCTGGTGCTGGTCCATGCACAGCTGGATGATAGTCTCAATAATTGAAGCAGGAGGGTTGTGACATACACCTCGGGGCTCATTGGTGCATCCTCAGTCAAGTATGCAGCGGCATCAGTCCAATTCGCGCTGAGGCGCTGATAGGGAAATTTCATGTGCCAGTAATTCTTGTAACAAAGCATGTAAACTTGGCAAAGCTTTTCTACCAGATTTTGTGGGATTCTGCATTGAAGTCTTCTTTCCCTCGCGGCTCCATGGAGGCTAGCGGAGGCAGAGGCGGGTTGGGCACACGGAAAAGCAGTCTTACAAATTTTTTTCGTAAGTCACATTTGTCACAGGGCCTCGTACAAAAGGTACAATTCGTAAGACGGTGTCACACCCTAAAGGGGCTTACGAATTGAACGAAATACTACAGTATTTGGCCCTCATGATTCTTCCTTCACCACACTCAACATGTGCACATGACTGCCTTCCCCTCATCTACTTTTCTGCCTCCGTGACATGGGCCGCTCCCCTGCCCGGTTGTCGAGTTTCACATTACTTACGCCATGAAGTACATCAAAAGTTGTACTTGCCGTAGTTCAATGTTGACCTTCACCAACCCTCATCGGCATCTGAATCTTGGCTCAATTTATTGTTTGGACTCTCTGAGAACATGAATTCACAGTCCAAATTATGAGCTTCGACTACTGTGACAGATTTCGTTGGTGGCATCCAACTTGGGCTTGAACGGTGATAAGCCGTGAATTCGCCAACACCTGAAAATTAACGTTTTCTGGATTTCCATTGCGGATACACGCACATCTGGGTCTATGACGAGTCCCAAGTCAGTAGACCTGGAACTACACGCTAGAAGCCAAATCCGGAACCGGTTGCGGATGAGTATCCAGAAAATACACATACTGGGTGCCTCTGATTAATATGCCGCTGGTTCTGGATCCTACTGCCGTACTATGGGCAGGAGGTTGCAGATAGTCCAAACAAACATTGGGGAATAAAATATCCATTCTGTGCCTATTTGTGGAACTCAAAGCAAGTGCATCTTGAATGAGTTTCAACATTGTTTGTCCATGCTTGTACCAATGAGGTGACGTGTTCGATCATGTGATGACCCAGAACCTTTCAGACCGGAACGGGCCGGATCCGGATGCGGTGTCATACACCCATCAAATATTGATCGGCTTAATATGGCAACCGAGTTTGAACCCAATTTGGGAAGAAGGTCCTTACTTGAGCTATGAAGAGGACCAGGGTGTCTAATTGTAGGCAGAAGGCCCAAGGTTCCGGATTTCCAAGAATCCTTCGAGGGGCACAAGTAGTGCGCCCAAGAAATCCAGAATACTAGGACCACTCGGGTGCCAAGTCAGGGCCCCGATCGTCAGAAATAAATCAGACAAATAGGGAGTCTGCTCAACCATGTTCCACCTCGACGGGTAGACGGTCTAGGGTAGCTCTTGGGCTATACACAAGTTCAGGGTGTCTGTAAAGAGGCATTTTGAAGGGCTATCCAATCCAACCACAATGTCTGGAGGGACTAATCCAGAACTAACATTTTCAGGATCCAAAATAATCAGTCAGCAAGCTTGGCAATCATTATTTCATATTCTCGAGTCACGGACATGGTTACACCGATGATTAATGTATTATGTTTGTAGAGTTATTTTTAGATGTACAGTATATAAGGTGGGCAGCTTGTAGGGAGAAGGCACGGACTCCTACCCGGAAACATAAAGCAGAGAGACTAGTGGTCTGCTCCAGTGAGTACAGAAGGGCGGAACCACCGGCTTGATTCATTGAGGCTGTCCTTGGGGGCGTGCTTGTATTTTCGAGTTATTATCAATCTATCAGCTTTTCGGGATATTCCCTTGCGTGTTCTGCATGTATGTGTGTGTGTTCTACGTGATCCTGCATGTACGTGTATGTGTCCTGCGTGTCCTGTGTGTTACTTGTGTGTGTCCTACATGTTTTGCGTGTCCTACGTGTGTTCCGGATTTGTTGCATGTTGCGTGTCAAATTGGTTCACTGCTCCTGTCTTACGAGGTTAGAGTGGGTGACCCAGAGTTGCAAAACTATAAATTGAACCATTGTCTGTGGACGATCCTGGATTTGCTTGCTGTGATCCGCAAATATTAAACAACTGTTCCCATGTATCTTCTATCGGTACACAAAGACCCGTACTCGGTCGCACTCTCTGGGATTGCATCCGGAATCACTAGTGGAGTTTGGTTGGTTGTTGTTTTAGGGATTTGTGTTGGTTTCAGGATTTGTGAATCCTGAACTAGAGCGCACTTCTTCATTGCATTCAGCCCATCGGATTTGCATTGTAGTGGATTTCACCCATAGACCGCTGGCACACATTTCAACGGCTTAAACTGACCTGGACAGCTTAAACCGGCCTCAGATCGACTCAACGGCTCAAACTGACTTGAACAGCTCAAACCGACTTGACTAACTCAAACCGACTTCAAGTGGACAGCTCAAACGGCTTAATGACTCAGTTTGTTCAATTGGTTGAATGCTATCCTATAGGATTATTTTACAAAATGCATTATTTGAGCCCCTTGAGTGAGACTTAAATAGCTTAAGCTGCCTTAAGTCGAATTCTCAATGCCAATGTGTTTGGCTTAAGCCACAGGGAGTTGATCTTCTCATCCTGTGCAGGCTCAGCAGGCTCAGCAGTAGCCAATGATTCCCTGCCAATAATATGTGAGTTATTATATCACAGCAGGATTGTGGAAACCTCCCGAGCAACGTGGAGCAGCGCTGCCAGCATGGGGGTGGCGACATTGACGGTCTGCATGGCAGCGAAGGCAATCCATCCTTGGAGGTGCTTGAGAGCAGCCTTGTATGTGCCAGCATAAGGCTCAAACTCGAATTTGACCTCGACTGGATGTCCAGTTTTCCATTCATCTATTGCGCACTGTACCTAAATAATAATAATCAAAACAGAGTGATTAAATAAAGTGCGGCAGACTTACAGCCGCAACAATGAGGGCCAGAGTTTCTAGAGGAATCTTATCCATCCCTTTGAAGTAATGGCCCCATCGGTTGGCATTCATACCAAAACAGGCAATATTCAAGGTATTTTTCAGGATCGCATTACAGTACAACTCCATGCAGATGGACCCAGCGAAAATCAAAGGGATCATGGAGTGGCCAGTGCCAAAGAATGTCAAGCAAGTGCAGGTGTTTCTAGGCTTTGTCAATTTTTATAGGCGCTTTGTGTGTGCCTTTAGCGACCTCGCCCGGCCGCTGACTAAGTTGACGGGGAAGATTGGATGGTCCTGGGGACCGGAGCAAGAAGCAATGTTCCAGAAGCTCAACGAGCGGATTGCTGAGGATGTAGTATTGGTGCCACCGACAGACGATGTGAAATTCTGTCTAGAGGCTGACACAACGGACGGGGCGGCTGGAGCTGTGCTCAGTCAGGAACAAGACAGGGTCTGGTGACCTGTCGCATTCATGTCACACAGACTGAACAAGACCGAGCGGAACTACGAGATCTATGACAAAGAGATGCTCGCCATTATGCCCGCATTAGAAGAGTGGAGGCAGATGCTGCTGGGAGCGCGGCAGACGTTCAAGGTTTTGACGGATCGCCAGAACCTTCAATATTTCAAAAAGCCACAGAAGTTTAATAGGCGGCAGGCGCACTGGATTATAGAACTTGTGCAGTATGACTTTTTGTGCAGTATGACTTTTTATTGTGGCATCGACCCAGGGCCTTGAATAAACAGGCTGATTTATTATCACGTCATGCGGATCACAGCCAAAGGAAAGGTGACAATCAGGATGTTGTCCTTCTTAAACCCGAATTATTCCGAACAATGGAAGTTGTGCTTGAGGGCGTGGAGAAGGAGCTGCTAGAGGCGATCAAGGCTGAGCACCGGATCGATGGAAGTGTGCAGAGCGCGCTAGAAAAGAAACTGCCATTGTGGAAGAAAGAAGACGGTGTTATTTACTATAACAGACTTATCTATGTTCCAAGAAACAAGGAACTTCGCGATAAGATTATTGGGCTGCACCATGATCCGGCTATCATGGACCCCAGAGAAAACCGGACACAGGAACTTGTGGAGCGAAACTACTGGTGGCCGAGGATTGGAAATGGTGTTTCCGAGTATATTAAAGCTTGTGAAGCGTGCCAGTGGTCACGTGTTTTGCGTTATCAGCAGGGGAAGTTGAACCTGCACAAGATTGCGGAGGGCCACTGGCAGATCATATCTACGGATCTTATTGGTCCACTGCTAGTCAGCAACAGTTACAATGTGATCCAGGTTTGGGTTGACACTTTCACCAAGATGATACATGTGGAGCCCACAAACATGGAGCTTAGCGAGGAAAGTGTTCCACGCTTGACACGTGACCGAGTGATTAGATATCACGGAGTACCCCGAAAGATTATTTCAGATTGTGACCAGCATTATATATCGGGCTTCCAGAGGGAGCTTAATCAGATCCTGGGGATCGAGATGAACCCAAGTACGGTGCATCATCCTATCATGGATGGCCAGATGGGACAGATGAATCAAGAGATCAAAAAGTATCTCCTGAGTTATGTTAATTACCGCCAATCGGATTGGGCAGAATGGCTCTCCCTGGCGGAGTTTTGTTATAATGACAAGGTGAACGCATCAACAAAGGCATCCCCATTTTATTTAAACACCGGCTATCACCCTTGGAAAGGAATTGAGAATGTCGTAGAGACCTGGAACAAGGTGGCCGAAGAGTTTGCGGCCAAGATGAAAAAGATCTGCGATGAAGCAACCACAGCTCTAGAAAAGGCGCAGGCGTGCATGAAAAAATATTATGACGCAGGATGTTGGGAAGCACTGGAGTTTAAACCTGGAGATAAAGTCTATGTTGATGGCAGGGACATCAAAATAGATTGACCTTCTAAGAAGTTTGATGACAAGCGGCTGGGCCCTTATGAAATCATTGAGAAGATCGAGACATCTTCTTACAAGCTGTGCTTGTCAGAGATGGACCGGAGCCACCCGGTATTCAATGAATCAAAGCTCACGTTATATATTGAGCCGGAGCAGGAATACCAGAAGGAGAAGCACCTGCCTCCAACGATTATCGGAGGCGAACCAGAGTATGAAGTAAAGGAGATCCTCAAGCACCGCAAGATTGGGCGAGGATACCAGTATTTAATCAAATGGAAGAATTATCCACTTTCGGAGTGCATGTGGGAGCCCACAAGACACCTGACACACGTCAAAAAAAATGCTGGAATGGTATAACCGAGAGCATGGGATTCGCGTCATAGAAGCGGGAGAGTCAGCTGAGCCAACAAAACTATGGTGGGGCTGGAAGGAAGTGCCCTTTGAAGCGGCCAAGTTGCCGATACTTCCCAAGGGGAAGTGGGATTATTTAGTTAAAAGATATAAACCCAAGGTGGAGACCTTAGAATACTTGACAAAGAAGCTGTTCAATCTGGTACTGAACGAATTCATCACCATCCGGGGACGATGATCCTAGAGAAGAGGTAATGTCACGCTTCGAGTGTTTTGATCCGATCAACGCACATGACAACGCCACACGTGACCCACATGATACCGCCCTCCCGACAATCCCGACAATTGAGGAAGTTCCCGAGGAAGTTGTGTCATAGTTCCATCGACGGCACTAGCCGGGCTTGACATGCTGACACCTCACGTCTTTATTTAATTATGACACGGGAACTTGGCGCCATACATGAAGCGCATGTTCTTAGTAATGGACACATGATTATGGAATGGACAAAGGATGTTTATTGTCGGCTTGATGTTGACATGGGAAGAAGAAGCTACGCCTCGCGCAAAGTCAACGGTTGACACACAGAACACGGACACAATAATGTGTGGTAATCACCGGGACAATAGTAGTTGTAATTATAATAGTTAAGTATCACACAGTTTCGTTTACAGTATTTAAGCAGTAGCTAGGACATAGTTCATTCTGTACCTCTAAAAGCCACTCCCCAATCCTGCTCATTTTACCGAGTCGGGACAACCGAGTAAGGGTTGTTATTGTAACAATATCTTGGCGTGATTTCGCATCTGTTAGCCTTCAGTGCTTCATCTAGAGGCTTTGCAATCTCTCTGTAGCAAGGAAAACGAGGTTAAGGGGTGGATCCAATCGAGGTAAGGGACCTTTGCATTTGAGCAAGTGCAGAGGGACACAGCACGTCTTTATTTCTGAAAGAAATGTAAATATAACGACTTGTAGTGGCATCGACTCAATCCTGCATATCTTTCTGCATAATGTTTGCAGGATTCTTTGTGGTGGGTGACCCTTGTTTCAGGGTCAAGGGGAGGCTGTCCAGATGGCATAAGTAAAAAGAATATCTGTGAGTTGCAATAAATGTGTGGAGTGAGGGTAGAAGTCTAAGTGTAAGTATGTCACAAACATCATCAAAATCACTCCCAAAAGATGATTTCAGGACACAATTCAACTTATGAGCCCATACAATTCCAACAACCATCTGCCTATTACCAATGAGGAAAGAGGTGTTGGGGGAGATCCGTGAATAATTTCAGTAATTTAACTGCTGGAAATGGGTACAAAGGACTAAGTAAAGACGTGCGGTGTAGCCCCCCATAACGGGTAGTACTACACCACCTATTTTGCACAAGTAAATCCTGGGAATATTTTTGGTGGTCCCCTTAGATGACCCTCCATGCGTATGAAAAATTTCAGTCATATCGAGGGTAGAAAACAAATAAGTAAAACCAATTTATGCATTTGTGTGCCGAAATCATTGTTCGCAACACAATTTGATCATGTTCAATACATTGCAAGTGTTTGCTCTCACTGTTCGGAATTTTTCTTGCACCTTTGTCGCAAAAGGGCTTTGTAGGAGATAAGTTGGTATAAGCAACTATAACACAGTATAAGTCTGTAAGTTTTTTCGGGGGTCTATAGATTGCAGAAAGGCGCTGTCCTCGGTTATACGCACTTACGGAACTTATAGGCCTTATAAGCTCTTAAGGCCGGTTAGTGGAGCTTATAGCTCCCTATAGTATGCCTTCTTGCCGAGGACCCTTACGGTGAATCTTTTCCACCTTGGTTCGATGAATTCATAACACTTGCTTTAAGGGAGAAGTGATTGTTCATTCAGAATCTAGGCTACGGGTACATGATGGTGATATAAATGGGTACACTAGAAGAAATGTGCCCGGGAGGTGAGCCCGTGCGCGAGAGGGTACATACCTTCGCCAGGGAGAAGGGAAGCCCGGCGTATTGTGCAGTGCCTGAGGAATGTAAGCATCCCGAGATCTTAGAAGATGGGTAGGCGGCAGATGCGCGATGGGAAAAGAGGGCAAGAGAGAAAAGAAGAGATAAAAAGGCTCACCGCAGTGTTGGCGTATTGCAGCGAGCGTGTTGGGAGTCGGGGAGGCTTAAAGCCGCCGAATTCTATTGCCACGAGTCAGGCGGCTGCAAAGGTCCAGAGAGTAGCGACATGCCTGTACATATAGCAACCGATTTGGGACCACGAGTACGAGGTCTGAGACAGAAAACTGGGAGGGGCGGTGCACGCGAGCAGGGTGGATGGCGGTTGAAAGGAAAGGGAGGTGGAGCCACAGAGTCACAGTGCGGTGATTTGAATCTATTGTGGAGACATGACATCACTTTACTCCACACAACGGTCCGAGCTGACGACACTCGATTGACGCTTGCCGGCACTCTCCTCACACATTCTTTACTCCATGTATGATGCCTGTAGCATGTCGGTTCAATTCAGATACCACCCATGTCTCCGTCGTCCGATTCCGAGCCAGAGAAAGAAGCAACTCAAATGCAGCGAGCTCGCCACACCCGGGTGATCCCACACCAGCCGGACAAGTGAGGCGGGTTACAGTGGCATTATTTTGAGCGAGATTTTGGGATCACACTTTGCATCCTCCACTACCTCAACATCGCAAAATATGGCTGGGAAGCCAGACACTTATAGTCCCTTATAAGTACTGACATTCTGGTTGTAAATTCATTATGACCGTCCTTTAACCATCCTGTAAGCACTTATAAGCCTGTAACCCTTCGTAACCCCTTATAGTCGTCCAGGCCCTTTTGCGACATTGCAGCTTTCCCAAAACAACTTCCTGTCAGTGTAGAGACGAGGGTCTCTCACCACCAAGATTGAACAATCCTACAAACTGTGCAGTGCTTGTTCTATAATCTGGTGAGTTTTCGCGAACTCACCAATTGGCATCTTGTGTCAGCAACGGAGAGTCCCTGCAAGTATATATCCTTGCACATATAATCCTTAGTTTCTTTAATTCAATTTAGGGCCTAACTTTCGGATGAAGATTGACGCAGCTACATTCAAGTACAGCCAGGGAGTATGAAGTTGAAGAAGATGCAAGTCAAGCCCAATTACCAACATGGGGTCAAATTCCAACCAAAAAAATCAACTATACCATAACCTATTGCTGCATGAAGTGTATCTGCTAACTGGTAATAATTACAAGTCATTCCGTCGGCTTAATCAGTTCAATATGAACTGCCATTCAAATAAGTAACAGCCAAACTGACATTTCTCTCAACCATGATTAACATTGTCCAATTGCATCCAGAAATGAATTATGAATTGGGACTGGTAGCTCTACAGGAACGGCTCGACTAAGGTAAACCAAGGCTGTGTTGCCAAAAGTCTTTCTCAATGCACAGCGTGTTACCGATCACTATGGCAACCTTCCTCTTGTGTACAACGTCAGATGACGGCAAGCTCAACGAACAGTATCATAAGTTCACATATTCTCTGTAAGGGCCTCACTGTAGAAACGGCTGGGTGAACATAACACTGAAGCAGGATAAGCCAGCAGAAAATGGACGTGAATATGGGAGACGTACTACACACTCTCGGGGAATGTGTGATCAAGGATCTAAGTGTGATTCAATTTGATATGATTAGTCGGAGTTCAACCCCACACATGAAGGAGTTGATGGCGCGTGAGTGTTCTTTGAACAGGTAGCGGTATTCAGCCTGGAAAACTTGAATATTGGTTGCATTCAGCTACAAATATCACGCCAATGTATATGAGTGAATAGCAAAGGATTCCGCCGGACGTGACTCATGGCCGTATGGTGTACACAGTTACACAGTGTGAACTGATGCGGATTCAAAACTGTAGACTTACTATAGTGCCGACATTTGCTATATAACAATCTCAGCATTTGGATGCTTACGCTGAAGAAGAGACATACCATGGACCACTTTGTTGTCGGTACAACAATATCGAAAGGGAGGCCACTGGTCAGATGCTCTCACAACGAGTCTGATGCTGATGGCTGCCCCACAGGAAATAAACTCACAGGGGTGAGCACAATGCCAGCGCAGAAAGGCTCGAATCTATGTGTGATGATACAAAAATGGAGAGGGTGGCCCTGACAAAGTATCAAGAGGTCGCAACGAAGAGCCCAGGAAGTCTGAGGCTGTGAGGCCGTGCAAAAGTCGTGAATATGATGACACAGAGCTCCTCAGTTGCCTGATGAAGGATTCAAGGAGGCTGGCACCTTCAAGAATCTTGCAACAAAAAGCCCGAATTTGCTTGGGTATTGTTCAGGCTTGAATCTTGTAGAGATCAGTTCAAGGATGAACTGCATACTGAGAACTCAGGGAATGAGAATGTTGCAGTGAGCAACATGATGGTGGGAGGAGAAAGAAGCGAAGAATGGAGAACAATTGGAGGCTGCCCAAGCAGGGATAGAGTGGACGAGATGAGAGAAACAGGAAGACAATAGGAATGATGAACCAGAAGAACAATGGGGAGCCTTCCGAGGGATCAAACCAAAATCCAGGCCGGAGAACACAGGAAAACAACTGGACAAACACAACTGGACAAACAATGGGCTCGAGAACAATGGAGTGGCTTCCGAGGTTTCCGCACAGTTCTGATCAAGTTTCCATTCTTGCTGCGATCCCACCCTGCAGAATTGTTGATTGAAATTCCACCGGCACATTAGACAGGTTCTGCAAAGCCGAACATAGCCGCATGTGGCTTTTGTGCATTGTGCAAAGCCGCATGCGGCACCGTGCGGCTTTGGTCTCTCTATCAAGCATGTATCCAAACCTTGCATACAGTGCTTTGAAAGCTGTCAGTGTTGATTCCGACATCAGGTGGGAGGAGGAGGTGTGGAAAATGGCCACATCACGGCCATAGCTGCACAGCAGTTGTGGTGCGACCAAATAATGACGTCAGGAATGATGCACATTGTGTTTGGTAAGTGGTTCAATGTACTGCATAGCATCTAATTTACCCATATTTCATTGAAATCATGAATCTACTCATAAATCCTTTGGCTTATCATGTGGCTCTGCACAATGCCCAAAAGCCGCACATGGCTCTGTGCAGCTTTGCACAACCTGTCTATTGAATTAAGCCTTGTACTTCTTCTGGTGATGGTCCTCCCAAATTTCTCGATATTTGGCCATCAGGAAATTGGTCATACTGGAGCCCCGGGGATAAGGGTGAGAACCTGCAGGAGCTTATTCCCATTCCATGCACCGTTGGTGTTAGCTTTCTATTGCTCCCAGCTTTTTTTTGATATGCTTGTTCTGGCAGTTCTGTGAGGGCACAAGCCATTCCAGTCTCCTCTCACTCCACCCATCTCTGTCCATGAGTGCAAGCGACAAAAGAACAATGGCGCAAAGGACAATGTGCAAATCAGCAGCTGTGCAGTCCTGGATGAAACATGTGGAGAGTTGGTCTCATTTCTAAGTTTATTTTTGCTTGTGGGCATACTAACTGCAACAATAAAGTTAGACCCCGCTATAAACAATATTTGATGTTAAGCTAGATTATAGTCTGGATGGAGCTGAGGTGATGCATGTACAAGTTGGCTGCGAGGAATGTATTTTTCTTTGTGTTGGGAGCTCCCAATGATTTTTCTATTTGTGCTGGGAGCTCCCAGTGATATTTTTTTATTTGTGTTGAGAGCTCCCAACAATATTTTTATTTGCATTGGGAGCTCCCACCTAAACTTTGGATCAGAGCTGGGAGCTCCCTGTAAGAGCAACAACTGGAGATGGCTCAGTGAAGAGTGGTCTGGGCAGAAGGAAGATCCTTAGTATACCTATCTACAACAAGGAAGGAAGGAAGTATCTACTCACCTGGGCAGAAGGAAGATCCTTAGAGAACAAGCTAAGGATCATCTGCCCAGGTGTCACATCTTTTATGTGTGTATGTGATGCGTGACTGATGTGACTATGTGACTATGCAGTTCCACACATGATGAAACATGTGACTGAGAGGTAAGTTCCAACAGAAGAGACAGAATACTGGGAAATACTCAGGAAGGAAGTCAGTCAACTCTAGGAACCTAGAGGATGAGGACTGAACACTGTCCGAAGATCTGGGAGGCCGGAAGTGCGGACCCGAAGTCCGGAGTGTGGAGCGCGGAATCCGTGGTCCGGAAGACGGAGGGTGAAATCCGGAGCGGATGGAACAGGTGTGGCCAAATGCTCGAGGGAGGTTGGTCAACCCGAGGAGCAAGAAGGAGTGACCAGAAGAGTCTGGAGGTTCCGGAAGTCTCGGAGGACGGAACACCGGTCCTGGTCCAAGAATAGGGTCCGGACCCGAGACATGGAGAACGGAGGCCGGAGGGTGGAAGACGGAAGGGGCGAGAGCAGATGTACTATGTGAAGGCCATAGTATCTGACATGAGCCTATGCAGCAGTAGGCCACATCCAGAGGGCTGGATGCCCGCAGGTTCCAGAGGTCCAGAGTGGAGGAGTGGAAAGGGATCCAACATGGTGACCCATGGTGAGGTCGGGAGAAGGAGGAGGGCGGAGGGAGGACAACAGGGAGTGCTGACTCAACAAGCAAGATGTCCGAGGCTCATTGGAAGGGTCCAGAAGTTGGGTCAGGAATCTGAGGTGCAGATCCAGATCTGGAAGTCGGAAGTCGGGAGGTCCAGGGGACGGAAGTCCGAAAGGACCACGGGGGATGGAAGTCCGGAAGGACCAGGGGGATTGTCTGGAGGGGCAGGATATCTGGGAGATGGGAGATGGACACCAAGGGAGGGACATCCGGACGGGGTGACGATGCCGGAGGGCTGGAGCATTCGGAAGTCCAGACCGGACGTCTGGGCGGAGCTGGATGGCGTATGCATTGGGGAACTGCGGAAGTGTAGGGTTTCCCTGACAAGCTCTGTCAAAAAATTCATTCAAGGATTTGTACACACACCAAAAGTGTCAAACCACTCATTCTACTTACCTACAAGCCCTGTGTGGAATGGAGAGCAATCCGGCGATATAAACACGTGAATAATGTCGGAAATTTTAAAATAGCCTTATAAGAGGGTCACATTATAAGGCTCTCATAAGACATAGACAAATATTGTCAGAGCCAATCAGAGCACTTGCATCTGACAACGGCCTTATTTTTGCCTTATAATAGTCACATCGGTCTTATCATGGTCTTATCAGGGCCTTATCAGCCCAGTACTCTTATTGGATCAGGCCTTATAAGGCTTACTGTCATTACAGCCTGACAGGCCCTGATCAGGCCTTGCCGTACAAATTAAAATTTTCCGACATGATTACCATATATAGTGTGTGGAAGCCATTACGTAGTTAGTCCCAGGTCTAGGTTGGAAAAAAAAATCACTCTATATTTTTTTTTAAATGTCAGTTGCCCCTTGTTTGACTTTTCGTAAGTAGGTTTTTGGCTGTGTGACATGTGACTAATCGAATTGAACGAAATACAACAGTAATCAGACATAAGGAGTTGAACCCAACTACGTCTGCCTAATTCCGTCCACGGCGGCTTTCCCACAGGAGGGAGCAGTGTACCGTGGTTAAATGCTGACTTCAGTTATGATAAATGATATAATATGGGGTGAGGTGCAAATGACGCTGAAGCGAAATGGTTTGGGAGGGGCTGATCAAAATAATATCCTTGAGTTGAAACACAAGCAAAAAAGAAACATGTGCCTCTAAGTATTTTTTGGAACAAGCCCATATCATGCCATGCATATGTGCAACATCCAGACACGGGACTCAAATCCCAACACCCTCTGCCTAAATTCCTCTCCCACCACATCCCACCACCACACAGTAGGAGACGGTGTACCACACACCACCATTTCTGGGTTATTTTCTTACTGGGCGCCCGTGGTCAAGTATTGATGATTCCCTTGAATTGAAAGAAAATTAGAGACATGGTTCCAAAAAAATCATCTCTCTGTCCGTTACATCCAAGCACGGGCCATCTGCCTCTCCTAATTCCGTCCGTGATGGCTTTCACAGGAGGAGGCGGTGTACGGGCCTGTACCGCACACCATGTCTTAATTCCCTTCGCGATTGAGCGAGCTGCGATTTCAGTTCTAATAAATATTAATTATATGAGGTGTAGCGTAAGCGCCTGGTTCTTGAAACCAAGCCCATACTATGCCAATCCCATTCTTTCCTCAACGAAAAAACAAAAAACACTGTTTTTGAAGCACGCCCCATCCAGACACGGGGAGTCGAACCCCACCTGCCTCTCCCTGATGCCTGATTTCTTTCGCACAGTGGGAGGCGGTGTACCGCACACCATGTCCAGGTTATTTCCCTGGTGTACTTCCGTGGTCAAGTGTTGACGATTCCCTTCAGAGTCAAAATGAACATTGAATGTGGTTCCAAATTTAAAAAGATATTCTCTGCCCCCGTTACATCTAGAGTCTAGATTCTAGACGCAGGGAGTCGAACCCCACTGCCTCTGCCGAATTCAGCATCTTCTCCTGACAGCAAGAAAGTGCGCCGTACACGATGTCTGGGTATTCTCCTGTATCACACAACACAAGTTATGTGAAGTGAAACCTGGCAGGGCGATGATTGGTTGAACTTTATCTCACCCTAGTTTTATCTGACGCAGTGGAGGCGAAAGGTGTCCAGTACGATAAAGTTGACCAGGTGTGCATTTTCTTCAAAAGAAAACAAAAAGAGGGAAATGACACAAACATTCGGACACGGGGTTCGACTAATCCAACGAGGATGGTGTACAATTGAAGAGACGGTGTACCGCACACCATGTACGATTCACATTCCTCCTATGAGGGTATCACTTGAGTGAATACACGGCCAACTTCACACAGCCCGGAGCCGGGTCGACTTCACGGCTGGTCGTCGATTTATGTAATCCATTCTTGCTTTGATGTGAGCGCTGGTCAGGCCTAGTTGAAAAAACCTAGAGCAACCCAAAACAAAGATGAGTCTCTAGTTCTTGAAACCAAATATCATGTCATGCCATGTTTTCCTCAAAGACAAAAAACGGATTCAGACATTGAGATCCAGACACGGGGAGTCGAACCCCGACTGCCTCTGCCTAATTCTGACCGAGGTAGAATATCGACAACGGGAGGCGGTGTACCGTACACGATGTCCGGGTTATTTTGCTACTGTGCGAGGCGGTTTGGGTATCTACATTGACAGTAGTCAAATCCGAGAACTAGCGTTGAGAAGGTGGACATCAGACGTGGTTCCAAGTACTATCCGCTGTACTACCATTCCATCCCCTTCTGCCTAAATCTTTTCTCTCACCGCCGCACTGCGCCCTACACGATTTCGGGGTATTCTTGAATATCATGACACGAGTCATGTGAAGAGAAACCAAACAGGGAGACGATTTGTTGAACTTCATCCAAGCCTGATTGTTTGCTCTAACGCCGCAGCAGCAAAAGTGACCAGTACGATAAAGTTGACCAGGTGTTCCTTTTCTTCAAAAGAAAACAAATGGAAAACCAACATTCGGACACGGGGAGTCGAACCCCGATCTGCCTCTGCAAATTCGAGGAGGATAGCGCACAATTGAAGAGACGGTGTACCGCACACCATGTCCGATTCACATTACTCCTACGAGAACATCAATTGAGTGAATACACAGCCGGACTCACACAGCGTGTCGACCTGCATCTGATGCCCGGTTGTCGATTTATGTTATTATACCCATTTTTTTTTTTTGATCCGAGCGCTGTCAGGGCAGGCCTGGCTGAAAAAAATCCGGAGCAACCCAAAATGTGTCCCTAGTTCTTGAAACCCAGCCTATATCTCTACTCCAAAAAAAAAATACATTCGACGACCGCAGCCCCCGACAGAAAATTTGAGAGGTAAAAATGAGACATTGGACGGGCTGTAAGAAACGAAATGGGTGAAGTATACGACGTGGTTGAGGGTTGGGTTGGGGAACTCAAAAATAAAACCAAGAGCAAAATCGAAGGTCACACAGGCGGCATCCAGACACGGGGAGTCGAGCCCCATCCGCCTCTGCCTAAATGAGGCGACCGCCGCAGAACCAGCGGAGGCGGTGTACCACACACCATGTCCAGCTTATTTTCCTATGGGCGTCCTTGCCCAAGTGCTCGTGAAAATTGAAAATTCCCTTGGGTGAAAGGAAGATCAGAATTCGAATTGAAGTTGGGCCACAAATAAGATAAACATAAACATGTTCTCGTGGTTCGTGGTTCGTGTTCGCTACAATCCAGCGCTGCCTTGATTGGTTTGGCCCGGGGTTTGGACTCATCACAAGAGTGTCAAAGCCGAACAGAAACTAAGCTCACAAGTATCATGTCATGGTCATGACATGCTGTGTTCTCTTCAAAAACCGAACAAAGAAAAAAAAAGGAGTTCGAGATTCGGGGAATCCAGACAGGGGGAGTCGAACCCCGTCACCTCTTAAACGTTGTCTTGGGAGCCAGCAGACAGGAAGAGGCGGTGTACCGTACACGATATCTGGGATGTTTTGCTACTGTGCGAGGCAAATCCGAGGTCGCGTGTTGAGAAGGTGGTTGAAGCTTTTGAAGGGTGGATTAAGTAGTCTGTAGATAAGATAGCAGCGATAACCGACGCAGCTCGGCTCCGATTAGCTCCGACGGGCGCTTGATGGGCGCTTCCAAATGCTATGTACCGCACGAGGTTCACTCGCTCCACGTTTCCTCCACATGTCTCGCAACGCAAACTGAGATTTAATCGATTAAATTTAAATTGAGAGAGGTGGATATGGCTTTGACCGAGACGAGTGAGTAGCTAAATAGTAAATACAAGTTACCGACCGACGAGTAACAAAATACAGCGCGGAGAGTCAGAGGCAGAGAGAGTTATTCGTTATGTACGGGGACAAAGTATAGCGAAACAGAGAAGGGGCAATCAATATATGTGGATAATGTTTGTTTGGTGGGCACAGTAAAACGTGAAATGTAGCGATATTCGGTGCAGACGGAGTTATATTCGGAGGTGGAGAAAAGAATGGGCGCATCGCGGTAAGGACAGCGACCGAACGTGAAGAAGCAGGCGGGGTCATTAATACGTGAGAAGGAGGAGGATAACCAGGAAAATTCTCTCTATGCTGCGGGTCCGGGGTCGGATTGGCGCCCTACGGGATGATCCCGTCAAACTCGCCCTCCTGGACCCGGATCTCGACGACCTCGACCGATTCGTACTCGGTGAGGGCGGAGTTGGTGGAGGAGACCGAGGTGGAGATGAAGCCGCCGTTCGGCGGGGAGGTGGAGGCGACGTCTGTTGGACCGTGAGCATCGGGATTAATTATAACGCAGTAGAAGGGAGATCGACGACGCACATCGGTCCTTGATGTACGGTGGGACGAACAGGTCCTATATAAAGCGAATGAATGAATTTGAAAGAAAGGAAGGAGGAACCGCAAACGCACCTGATTCCACACAAAGCCCTGGCTACGCTGGATGGTGAGGATCGGGCGCAGGGTGTACACGCGCTCCCGATGCGGCTGCTTCTGCTTCTTGCTGTGCGTGCGGCGCTTCGGCGGTGGGGGTACCGGGTCGACCGCGCGCTGCTTGCCCTTTTCCTGTGTCTGGGAGGGGATGGGGGAGGCGGGCTGCTCGTCGGGTGATCCCGTGCCCTCGGCATCGACATCCATCTCCATGTCATGCGCCACCCCGTCCTCCACATCAGCACCTCCTACTTCCGCGCCTCCCTCCGCACCGCCCTCCTCTGCGCCAGAGTCGCCGTCGCCGTCCTCGTCTTCCCCCTCCGACCCGCTCTCGCTGAACGAGTCCTCGTCGTCCTCAAAATCCTCGTCGCCGTGGATCTGCTCGTAACACGCCCAGGTCGGTGGGGACGCCGCGCGGCCGATTGTGCGGCGGCGGAAGGTGTAGGGGGTCGTCATTCCGGGAGTGTCGATGTTTATAGCGCGATGTAAATTGGGAGTCGTCAAGTAGTTGTAGGCAGGAAGATGCACTGCTTGAGCGAGGCGAGGGAGTCAGTGTTATGTAACCATCATGATTGTCATCACCCCAGGCGATCAACGCGGCCTTTCATCCACCCGTCATCCCAAAGTACACTAGTCGAGAGTCGAGACTCTGAAGCTATACCAATTCCGACTGGATAGGAATTTTTATACGTCGAGACTCTGTCACTTTCAGGTTCCACCTCCCCTTCTCCTTTGAGTTCCGTCTCCTGGCTGTTCAGAATTTCCTCGACGGGCATCGCGATACTTGGCCTTGACTTGGCCTTTACTTGGCGAAAATTTGCCTCATTTGCAGTTCCGCAATACTATCGGGGTTCCGTGCGGGTTCCGCGTTGGCTGTCGACCAACAACCAGTCGTTGACGGTATGCATAGCATTCACAAGGTTGAATCGTCCTCAGGTAAGTATGTAACTAAGTCCTAGGCCAGGTTCGCCCTACGCCTTCAGCAGAAGACCGGTCGCGGATGGTTTGCTCCTGCGCCTCGGGCGAGTGCCGCAGTCTCCTCCGGCAGGATTGCCCGCTCGATCCGGGCTTTGGTCGTGCGATTCGACGCCCCATCTTTTTACTGTCTACCATAATTTATCAACCGGCAGAACTCAATCGCTCTCACGAAGACTGACTCCAGTCTCATTATACACATAAAACGACCCGTGGCGGCGGTCCGCTCCAGCGCCCTATAACAGTTTCTTGCATTCTAGCTGACACCCGTTCGATTCGGGGTCGGGTCTTTGGTCCTAGAGTTCGATCCTTTTTTGGAACCATGATTAATCTGTTTCCAGGTCATGGCCGTGGAGCTGCGTTGAGTATTCAATTTCGTGGCTTTCAGCCCCACAGCCGGCTACGGCTTAATCCCGAGGTTAGCTTGCTTTCACCGCTCGCCCAGCGCATTCGCCCACTCAAGGAGTCACTCCAATTGCAAGGAGGCGCGTGGCAGATAGTTCGCTCTAGCGCCATGGAATGTGAGTGTAGGGTCCTCAGCCTTCTTTTCCCGAGGTGGAATCATTATTTTACCCATTTGTTATCTATTATGCATGATAGGTCCCCATTTCTCTCTGCCATCTTGAATTTTGCATTTGACTGTAAACGCAAACCGAGGTTAAGTGGCTTGCTTTGTCTGTATCTCCCTCACTATTGAGCCGCGTTCACTTGCTCTATTATTTTGAATACAGGTAGAGCAAGACTTTTGGCGGGTGGTCGCTGTAGCACTGTGTACGTGGGTTTGTCTCCCTGAGGCTGGTACATAGACCGTTCGATTCGTAAGGTGTTTTTTCTTTGTCTCAGACAACAGGTCGCTCATTTCATTTTTCTCTCTACTCTACAACCCGCGCTGCCTCAAGTCGCAGTTGTAAAGTCAGCTCCGCTCACGCCTAGTTGTTCAATTCCTCATTTACTCCAGTCAGTTTCAATACACGCAAAACAAGACCCGTGGCGGTGGCCTGCTCCGGTACCCATTGAAGGGATAGAATTTCTTCAGCCGGCATCCCGTTCGATTCGGGGTCGGGTCTTGAGATTGAAGTGCCAAGTTTTTTCTTTCTCGCGGACAGCAGCTTATTTCAGTGATTTTGAATTCAGATTACGCAAGGACGTTGGCCCTTTCTCTCCACTCTACAACACCCGCGCTTCATTCAACAGCCGCCTCAACTAGGTTGTTTTGCCTTATTAATATCATCCAGCCTCCCTTACTTTCTCGGATTTGAATATAGGTAAAGCAAGACTCGTGCGGTGGCCCGCTCCTGCGCTCCGTACCAGCTAAGTCCTGAATGACAGCTGGCAGGCATCCCGTTCGATTCGGGGTCGGGTCTTTATCGAAGTCGTAGGTTTTTTCTTTCTCGCGGACAGCACCTCATTTCAGTGAGTTTGAATACAGATTAAGTACGCAAGGACGTTGGCCCTTTCTCTCCACTCTACAACACCCGCGCTTCATTCAACAGCCGCCTCAAGTAGGTTGTTTTGCCTTATTAATATTATCCAGCCTCTCTTACTTTCTCGGATTTGAATATAGGTGAAGCAAGACTCGTGCGGTGGCCCGCTCCTGCACTCCATGCTCGCTGGGTGCAGATTGACAGCTGGCAGGCATCCCGTTCGATTCGGGCCGGGTCTATGTGTCGAAGTCGGAGGCTTTTTATTTCTCGCGGACAGCACCTCATTTCAGTGAGTTTGAATTCAGATTACGCAAGGACGTTGGCCTTTCTCTCCACTTTTTTCTCTGATCTCTCTCTACAACACCCGCGCATCATTCAACAGCCGCCTCAAGTAGGTCGTTTTGCCTTATTAATATTATCCAGCCTCTCTTACTTTCTCGGATTTGAATATAGGTGAAGCAAGACTCGTGCGGTGGCCCGCTCCTGCGCTCCATTACGGTTGGGTCTTGATTGACAGCTGGCAGGCATCCCGTTCGATCCGGGGTCGGGTCTTTATTGAAGTCAGAAGCTTTTTATTTCTCGCGGACAGCACCTCATTTCAGTGAGCTTGAATTCAGACTACGCAAGGAAGACGGCCCTTTCTCTCCACTCTAAAACACCTGCGCTTCATTCAACAGCCGCCTCAAATAGTCTGATAGTAATCACGGTGCGCTTGTTGGCGGACCGTCAAATTACGTAAAAGAGTGGCGGTGTTCTGCACGTGCTCTCGCTACTTCTTCACTTCGCTCACAACGCGTCCCTGCCCAAGCCTCCACCGCCGCGTTTTCAGCTCCCAAACCGGGGTCGGGGAAGGTATACTGTCAGAGGAGAATATAGGCGCGTCACCCATCTCTATTTGCATTTCTGATTACGATCTAATCCGTCTCGACTCTCCAGGAAAATTCTCTCTCTCCAGTCACTAGCCCGCGTTTCCCTGTAGAATCCAAATCCCATTTAATGGAACCCAATTTGCATAACCCAAAACCACGCGCGAAGCGCCGGAATTACGACGTGAAGCCTCTACCTGTCATTCCAGGCGTGCCCGAACATGCAGCTCAATACCGTCTGTCTCCTTCGGAATTGAGACAAACATTACTGCTCTCCAGCACATCCTCGACGCCCAGTGAACCGAATTCACCGTTTCCTTCCCCTTCCCCTGCCATGTCCCACCTCTCTCTCTCCCCATTGCTCTCCCTGGCACCGCTAGAAAGTCTCGATGCATCCGAGCCACAAATGAACCTCCTGACTGAAAGTCTGGGTAGGATGGATGTCTTACCAGAGAAGAGGAAATATACCACAAAATCCGAGCGTCTTGAGATCGTCCTCCGCTGCATCGATGACAATTTCAAATCTTTAGGTCATTTCTTCGAAGCGCTGACGGAAAATGTCCCACGAGATAATCTCGACCCACGCTCGGAATACCATAAACGAGTCCTCTCCTCATGGCTAGGAGGACGCACTGCTTTTCGGCCTGTTCATCTCGTTGAGGCAATCTATCGCAATCGCTATAGTGTTCCATCCTCGAAATCCATTCAAGCCGAGGAACTTTCCCAATCATTCCACGGCACACGCGACCCAAAGGAATATCACTACGCACGTCCCGGTCTTTCCACATGGGCGACTCAACTTGTTGGAAAGCGCTGCGCTGTGGAAATTGGACAGTTGGGCTACAATGATCCAGCTGATCCGGATTTCCGTATCTTTCTTCAGTCCTCCGCCAACAGCCGGATGGCAAAAAAACGGAGAACGGTCTCACAAGAAGACGTGTTCCAGTTTTCAATGCAACGCTCTGCCGATATCATTCAATCTCGAGCACCACTGTCATGGTTCTTGACCGCGTCCATGTCTGCTACACGGAAAAATGGTGAGATAATTGCAAGGACACGGCGCCCTCATCCTTTTGTATGACCATATCTCTGCTTCTTCGTGTTTCTTGCTTAATTTTTTGGTGCAGATTCAAGTCGCTGCACTGAGCTCTTTTGCGATGGCTCGTAACCGTTCCGCAAATGCGTACTTCGCACTCCCCGTTGGCATTTACCTCTTTGCTACGAAAGCGCATACGGACGTCAAGCGAATGTTTTGCAAACTCGGGCTTTCGGTTCACGATACAACTGCGCGCAAAGGCCTTATCTCTATGGGAGCGAAGCGGAAGGAGGCCCTTCAGGCGGACATGATCGCGGCATTGGAGAAAGGAGAACCGGCGGCAAGAAAGACACTCGACAACATACAACAGTACCAGATTGTGCGCGAGCATGGTCTCTGCAATCAATCCCAGCTCATTACCGGTACCGCCGCTACGGCGATTATGCTCGATAACTGCGCTCCACATGCATTTGACCTCGACACATACCAAGATCGTGTAATTCGCAACGAGCGCGCAAGCCTTACCGTGGATAAGCTTTTAGACGATATCAACTTCGATCACATTGATAGCGTTTTCGCCCTCCATGTCGTCCGCATCCTCTGCGAGCACGTACCTTGCCTTGACGTCTTCCTCCCTCTCATTGCTGAGCGTTTCCGGTCGCAGCCCATTGCCTTGTACTTGCTCCCCGTTAATCGGCCAGCAACGCGGATCGTTCCTTTCTCATGTAACAGCCACGCAGAGATGGAGACTCATGAGATGAAGGAGGCCTTGCAGGATTTCGACAGACAGGCGGGCTACACGCCGGAGAATGTATCCGCTGCCAGGATCTTGATCTGGGAAGCCGGGGACGGAGGCTCGGTGTTGTCCGGTGGCCGAGTCGCGCGCCATCTTCTTCCGCAAGGGCTCAGTCTTGGCGTGTACGAGTCGTTTGAAAACCGGCTCTGGACCCCCGGTCTCTTTCATGTCCAATTGAACATGATAAACGGCGTAGCAGAGAACCATTTCGGAGCCAAAGCCACGTCTGACCCCTCCTCACTTTCGCGCGCCGCCTCCCTCGCTTCATTATATATCCCCTCCAAACCGAATAGCTGCGACTACTACCCCACAACCCGAACTATGGACACGGTATTTCGTGCACAATTTCTTGACATCTGGGATCTAGAAATTACTCAGCACCATGGTTTACTCAATCATTTTGAGGAGCTAAACACACAAAATAAACTGCCTTCCTTGGACGACTTGATTACGGAGGCAAATAAACTTGTACGCCGCTATGCCTCGGATCGCGCCTTCGAGACTGCGTTGTCCTCCACGGAATTCAACAGAACTCCTGGTTCATACAAGTTCAAAACCGGTACACCGGCAGATGCTAGTCCTTCGGATGGTGAATCCGAATTCACAGGAGACCGTGTGTTGGCTAATACCATTGCCTTCCGCCGGGACTATTTGCTCTATCTCGAGCTGTCCGACGCGATTTTAGAGGCAGATATCGGCAGGGTGTGTGAAATTCTAAAGGTACGAATTATTCTCGGCCAGACCGAACATGTACTGAAATTCTTTGCAGCTCCTCACATTCTTCTTTGCGGGTGCTTCAAAGCATAACTACGCCGGAATTCTTCTAGATCTTTATTGCTTGTTCAAATTCGAAGCGACGGAGGATCTTAGGCACGCAATCTGGAACAATTGGGTTATAAACCTCAAGGGCGAACCAAGGAAGAATGTGCCAGATGATCAACTACAAGAGTGGCACAACAAATTTCACGAGGATATGGTGCCGCGACACGGCGGCTCATTTGATGATCCATTCTTCCGTGAAACCATCTCACCGAACGTCAACTTCTTCCAGCGGCTCAAGGAAGAGATGGAGCAAGCCTTCGGGTTGAAGGCTCATCGCAAGAGTCATACCTCTGCCGATATTACCGGCGAAATTCGTGCGTTGACCGCGATGTACCAGCGGGAGAATGTCCATCTCTTTTGCGCAGGACGAATTCTCGATCACGAAGCGAAAGATCTTATTGATGAGGGATACAAAACATTGGAGAAAGCTAAACTGGCGGATTTACTCCGAACATCAACAGAGCGCGCGGAAGTCCTGGCGATGATACGGCAGCATCGTCAGCATGATTCTGCTCCCGAATCGCAGGGAAACGCACCTGAGCCAGACACTATGCACGGAGACAGCGATAGTACCGACAGCGAAAGCACGAATACGGAGCCATCAGATCACAATGGTGGGGACTGCGATGATCTACATTCTGGAAGTAGCCAGATCGACGACGACGAGCCTGTTATTGGAGGTTCGGAATGGGAATTCCGGATGGATGAGGGGGACGACGCCGAATGGGAGAACGAGGCCGATGGGGAGGAAGAGGAGGATGAGCAGGATCAAGATGTGGATCAGGATGTTGATATCGACGGATGGTCTGGGGAGAATGACGTACCAGAATAGTCAATTCAACGTGCTCTCTCGCGTCTGTAACTTGTGCGAACTGGCCCCAAGTCAGCTTGAAGCTCCTTGAGAGTTCGTTTGTCAGCGGTACGGGTTTTGGCGACACGTTCATTTGTAACATCTTCGAGAGCACGTTTGCGCTGGGAAGAGGAGGATTGTGTAGTCAAAGGAGGGAGTGGAGAGGATGCACGGGAGGCTGGTGGTGAAACGGCAGGCGCGCGTGGAGCTCGTGTGCGGCGAGTTGTAGGATGTGATGGTGCCGTTTCTATTGATTCAAGAGCTGGGGATACAATGTCGTCCATCTCGTGGATCTCATTCACCTTGGGCTGCGCACGTCCTTTGCGTGTACGGGGCACCTCTGCAGCACGTGCGAGACGTATTGCCGTTTGTATCTTGGTAACAGCGAGCCAGAGGTCGTCCCGGTGTGAGGAGGTGCGAAACGGCCAGCTCTGGGCCCGCAGGATGGCATCGAGGTCGGCAGAATTTGCTAATCGCAAAACGGAATCCGCTAGCGTCTCCTGGAGCAATGGAGGGAAGAACCAAGATTTAACTCGGCGTGAGTAGGCTTCGGAATAGATCTCGTTTCGAAAGACCTGCGTCCCAAATTCTGCTAGTTGTCTTATCGCAATCACGCGCTCCTTCTTCTTTACCTTCAATGCACGTGGGACCGGTGAACGTTTAGAAACTGCGGACGGTGTTGGAAATGCTGGATGCGGAGATGTGCGTGAAGGAAATGGCACAGAAATATTTGCGCGCTGAGCACAGAGAGAGCAGGGCAGTGATCGTTTTGCCGCAATGCAGTCCTTGCCCGTTTCGTTTAGCGGTTCGTTTTTCCAGATTCGATTTCTGGCAGCGTTAAGGCATGTCGTTTCCACCAGGATGCCAGCCTTGGCAGGGTCCATGTTTTCTGGCGCCGATTTCGATTTTTTCTTTCGTCCGGGGAGAGGAGGAGTGGGAACTGAATTTGTGGTAGCAGAGGCTTCCAACGCTGAGCCGCTTGTAAGTAACTGAAGCAAAACTTGGAAAGGAAACGCACATGCAATGAATTTCTTTGCTTGGGTAATATCACTCTTCTGTACAAAGATTACGCTCCTTCCGGTCGCACCGGGGAGCCGCGCTGCTCGACCACCTTGCTGTTCCGTCTGCGAGAGCGTTTTCGGCATTCCAATGGAGAGCACATCTTGGATTGTGGAACAATGGACGCCATTCGCGAGCGCAACAGTAGCGATGATGATTTGAAGATGGGAGTCTGTTTCCATGAAGCGCAAGGTTTCGCTGTTGAATTCTGGGTGACAGAGAGCGTTATACTGGCGCACCCGACGGCCCGCGAGGCCGCTACCATCCAGTCGAATTAGGTAGATATAAATCCGTGTTGAAATTTCGAGGGAAGGAACGTAGATGACCACCTTACGCCCGGTGTTGAGGTACGGGAGAAGCTGAGGGTAGGAGCAACTGGTGATGGCATGCTTGAGAGGCTGTATGACGAATTGGATGTCTCGGCGTTCATTAGAAAAACGAAATAATGTGAAATTACAGAAGCCCAGAGATTGGCAGACTTCGGTCGTTGAAGCGCCAGGTTCAAGGGTAGCAGAGAGGCCAAAGACAGAAATGTCAGGACGGAGTCGACCGCGCAAGAATTGGCTGATGAATCCATAGGAATGTCGAAAGGTGAGCCATTCACGCACGACATGTGCCTCCTCGACGCAGACAAAGATGAGATTCTGCTGAAACATCAAAGAATCAAAAATCTTGAACCAAGACGGTGATTTGAGGTGCTCTGGATCGACGCAGACCACGCGAAAATGGCAGGAGCTGACTTCGTGGACGAGATTGCGCCGCTGAGAAGATGCATGGATAATATTCTCGCGGTCATACGCTAGTGCGGAAATGCCGTAGCTGGCCAAGGTTTCGACCTGGAAAAAAATCTGAGATGATCTGGGACGAGCAGAGAGAATGGCCAAACAATGTTTCGAGCCAGACCCTTGGTTGGAGTGATGACTACCCCGACAGGCTGCTGTCGGATTCCTCGGAATTTCGGGAAATCTGTCGGTGCTTCACTCACTGCCAAGTGACAAATTATCGGCACTGTGAAAAGTGCAGACTTTCCGTCGCCTGTAGCAGTGCACAGAATGACATCCTGGCCGTCCAGAATATGCAGAATTGGCTGTACTTGATGTTCCCGAAGGCCATCCTTCCAAATGGGAATCTTTGCCGCGACGATGGATTTCAAGGCTTGTTGTCCTTCGGGAGACCGCCAGGTGGGAGATTCAGCCATCCGAGGCCCGAGAATGTGTGGTGTCGAAGCACACAAGGTATTCAGAATGCAGAGTGAGAATTAATTCTAGAAGCTTGAGGAGAGTTACGATGGGGCCCAGAATCATCAAAGGAGTTGTACCGGAGCTTATGGCAGCTTGAGGGACCGAAGAACGCGTGGTGCGGCGTACGGGAGACGCGTCGAGAGCGCGTTAGAAGGCAGGCGCGTCTTGCACCGCCACTCTTTTACGTAATTTGACGGTCCGCCAACAAGCGGACCGTGATTACTAACAGACCATATACTAGTACATCTTGATCGTCACTAGTATATCGGTTCTGTTACAGAGACTACGCCTCAAATAGATTGTTTTGCCTTATTAATATTATCCAGCCTCCCTTACTTTCTCGAATTTGAATATAGGTGAAGCAAGACTCGTGCGGTGGCCCGCTCCTGCGCTCCATTCTGGCTGGGTCTTGACAGCTGGCAGGCATCCCGTTCGATTCGGGGTCGAGTCCTGCTCAGCTCCGAGCCGTTGGCACTTTTTATCTTTCGAAAGAGTCCCGCCCACGACCCGACTATCTTGTTGATTTTAACGGAAATCTGTCTTGACAGTACGCAACCCTGTAGGCGTCTCTTTCATTCCAGTAATCGGGCGGGTCCTGCTTCCAAGGACTATGGTTGGCTTGCCTTTATCTTCTATCGCTCGCGATGAACTCCTCACTTACTCGAGTTTCAAGATAAGTGAAGCAAGACCCGTGGCGGTGGCCCGCACCAGCGCCTTGTAACACGGCTTGCGTGCATCGCAGCTGGCCCCCGTTCGATTCGGGGCCGGGTCTTTCACCGCTCTTCATGTTTTTTGATTTTTTCACAGAGTCCTTACTCCCGACCACGACCATCTTGTTCACTCTAACGGCTTTAATTTTGTCTTGACGTTGAACTCCAACACGCAACCCTCTGTTCATAAGTGCTCGGGCGGGTCCTGCTTCCAAGGACCAAGGTTGCCTTGCCTTTATCTTCTATCGCTCGCGATGAAATTCCTCGCTTACTCGAGTTTCAACATAAGTGAAGCAAGACCCGTGGCGGTGGCCCAAGAATTTTTTGCTTGTAGGTTGGTATACTATATCTGACTGGGCAACTGGCCACCTTAGCACTTTGATCCTCTAATGCAGGTATATTGTCAGGTGGGTGTCGGGACATGGGTTGGGAAAGGAAGATATGCATCCCAAGAGTGATTTAGGGTGCTCATCCGAATTTTTGTATCCTGATTTCGTCGCTTGTCAAATTTATTTCGGCGATAACTCCGAAATGGCGATAAACGGCCTAACCGGCCACCCCGTCAAATCCTTTGTTCGTGGTCGTACTATTCACCCCAGAGCATCCCAAATCGTTTATAAGATGCTAACATATCATTTCATACACTCAAATTGCATATCTGAGGTGTTTTTGTCCCACAAGCACCGCACTTTCTGGTCAGATTTGATGGGTTGAATTGGGGTGTCGACGGAATACCTTGTCCTGTGAAGTGCACAGCTCAACAACATCCCAAATTGAGGTCCGGACGACTCCATAGGAAGTATTAGAACATACCGAAGTGCAAATTATGCCCACTTTGTAGCGATAACCCCTCCTAAAAAATTCAACTTTCAGGGCAAGTGAGATTTGGTAATTCTGACTGATAGATCACCGCGAACCGGAAAGTGCACACCCAGGAACCTATAAACCCGATATAACACAGGGTTAGCCGTCTCAATCATGCCAGCCAGGCTCAAGATCCGTCACAGATGCAGGTGGTTTGCTATAAGAGGGACCAGTTCGAGCCACTCCAGATCAGATTGAGGTCTCATTCGAGGTACCAGGAGCCCAGGGATAGACATTTTGGCAGAAGGTGTGACCCAAGATCATTGGCCCGAATTCAAGGATGAATACAAGCCCCGAAACTTGTGGATTGGTGAAGATTTCGTGGAGAAACAAATGCGACACACTGTTCGGAGATAAGGAATGACGTTAATCTCCCACCATCTTGATCAAAAACTTGTCACAGCTCTCGATCACGACCTTTGCTTGGGTTCAAATGTGGCATACAGCGTCCTCCTAAGTCCTGTACCATCCCACGGACACAATAGCCCAGGATTTCACACCACACCCCTTTATATAATGCAAGTGGCCGGTTAGCTAGTGTGGCCGGTTACCCAGTCGGAAATAGTAGGATGTATGATGCTCATGTATACCTAATTGGAGGCAGACAATCACAAGATGTGGGAGATTTTTGATTGGGATGTCATAGTGTAACCATCTCCAAGCAGCCTGCCCCCACGTCTATCGTTTGTTTCTCTGCCAACTCCCCACCATTCATGGATTTGGGGGCTCATTTTCATCCTTTTGTTCTGTAGGAATAGATTCAGCTGCCGCACCATCAAAAATCGGCTGCCCTGCCACCCCTGGGACGTCGAAAAGGGCACGCATCTAACTTGGGGTAGCCTAGTCAGTGGGCCACCTGCATAGCGGATCACCTGTGCTTCTCAAGGCCAAGGATTTTTGGGGTCTTATTTGGGACAGTGGTAGTTGCGCTCTTGGCTGCTGAAGCCGAGTACATCGCGATGACATGCACGACAAAGGAAGTGATCTGGATCCCCCAATTTATGGGGGAGCTCTTCAGCAACTTCATCAACCCCACTGTCCTGCACGTCAACAACCAGTCCACTGTTGCAATGGCGAAGAACAACTTATTCCACACCCATACAAAGCACATCGCACTGCCGTACCATTTTATTTGCCACGCCGTCGCCATCTCCACCATCTCGCTCTCATGGATTCCATCCAACGCCAACCTCGCTGACCTCTTCACTAAAGGTTTTGATTCTGTAAAGACATCCTGTGTTTCTCAAGGTCTTGGGCTGACGGTCTGGGGGGAAGTGTTAGCGGTAATATTTGATCTTATCTACTTATCCTCACACATACATTCCTTCATCCCGTCATGCCCAGACATTCCTTCCTTCTAAAAATTACGGTACACTTCACAGCCTCAGTTACATCTTGCTCCGTAACTGAAGTGTATGTAGATATGTTCTCTCTCACTACTTACTTGACTGACTACCCTGCAGACTACACTACTATTTTTTATCGCCTACCTGGCCACCCTAGCTAGCTGGCCACTTGGCATCCACAGCCAGCATGCTTGAATATTTTCTCAACTGGTGAATGAGGGATCAAAGTACAACGCATGACGAAGGTTTGGACCAAATTTGGCCCGAAAGTGATGGGTTGATTGACAGCTATGGTATGTCTGATCTTGATCCCGGGGGTGGGACCATCAATTTCTTACGTTTCCGCCGCCTGCCGGACTTGCCTCGCGCCGTTCTCCACCAATTCTTCATTGTTTCAGAAGCTTTTGGGCTTATTCTGTCCGTATCCATCTCAGGATCCATCTAACATAGACCTACACGACTATGGGCCAAATTTGTGTCCTCCATACCCTTAAGAAGGTGGTACGACCTTTTCAAGGTGCTCCGACTGGCCAGCCCTGTAGTATATGACACTATTGTGCTGGCACTTTGGAACCTGGTACACGGCATATCAAGATGCAATGCATTTGCCTCAGATATATCTTGAAATTTCCTACTATCTCGTTCCCTTACACCGCTGCCTATTACCCCAACTCCCTAATTTTTGTGTCTCAGATGTTCGGATTTTTTGGGGCAGCTGCAAGCTCTTTGCACTAGACTTAGGTGTACAGATATGTTCCAATGCTACTCGTGGATTCACCCGTACCTTGATTTAGGCCTCTGAATAATGTTCTTTGTGCAGGACACTCATTTAGTTGGGACCCAGGATTTTGGGGGTGTCCCGTACCACTGACGCAGATTTTTCCACTGCTCACAAAACTTGTATCTCCACCATTATGATGTTCAAGGGTCCCCATGATCCCCCTTTATGATTCCTGGCGCATGTGGCCGCTCCAGAAGTCCACTGTACATTATTCCGGGGGCGGCCAGTTGGGGTGTTATTTGCTGGTGTTGTACTTGCATCCGGAATAAATTCATTGCAACATCAATTCGGCATATATTTTCCCGGAAATTGCCTTGAACCCTTCGTAAGAAGCAGGCCTTCAATGTGATATGGCATGTGCTTGATATCCCGATTACAGGTAGAGATAATTATGCATAAATGCTTAGGTGGCCAGCTACCCGATAAAAAATAGTAACAGGTATTACATATATTAATAGAGTTACATCTTGCTCCGTAACTGAGGCACTACGCTAACACGGGGTATGCAGTGTATGGCGGTGGATTTACTTCTGGCAGTATATCACCTATCCTTTCCACTATCGAGTCGATCACCTCATCAACCGAAGCCGGGTCCAGGGACCCTGCTGAGGTACTGAGATTGGAAACTGAGCGCATATTTCCGACCACGGCCTTATCGCTGGAGCCTGAATTAAAATTCCTGTGGGGTGGGCTTCTCGCTGTCTTGGACTCTCTCCGGAAAGCTGTTGGGCCTGCGGGGAGCGGGAATGGGTCAATATGCTCTGGCGCGGGTTCCGAGGTGAAAGGTGTGGGTGCGGGTTTTGAGGTGAAAAGTTTGAGTTCGTCTGGCTGCAGAGGTATACCTTCGTCAGGCTCCCCTGGAGCCTTGACTTTGCGCCACAGTGCCCGAAAGGCGTTTTCTTTCTCTAAATTCTCTGCCTTGATAAGAATTCATGACGAGAAACCGGTTTACGCACTGGATCCTATATTGGTAGTGTATGAGACATCGGAGAGAACCTTTGATAAAAGTTCTCTAAAGGCCCTGGGTGTGCGCTGGCTGCTGAACGGATGAACTCCGAGACTCCGATGTTACTATGTCACTGACCTCATCAAGATGTTCTTGAGAGTGTTCAAGAACTTGCTAGATGCCATGCAGTGATACTTGAAGGACTCCGATGAGTTATGGAGTATCAAAGCCCAGAGCTGTTTAATCAATATGTGATGAGAAACACTATTTTGGACACACCTTTGCTGTCGATGTAGAAGTGAAAGGATCACCACGTCTGCGTAAACGGTTATAAAGAAATCGAATCAGGTTAAAGGCACCTACCTAAACTCGAACTCCAAAGCTGCAACTGCCGTCTTGGCATTCAAACCGTTGAAATCAACGTGTTCGCAGAGTTTCAACACCATATCCCAATCCTTACATGCGGTCGAAACGAGATATGCTGGTTGGCGAGTCAGCACGCAACCTTGGAGCTGTGGATGGAGGACACTTACTAATCATCCGAATCAACTCTGTGTTACGTTCCTCCGTGTCGGGCTCGGTCTTGTTTTTGAACCAGTTGAACTTCATGGCATTGAAGGCGAATCGTCTAGGACTTCGATTTCCCGAATCCACAGGGGATTGCAGTTGTGAAACGACCTCTGGGGCAGACAGGGGTAGTGCCTCCGAGGAGACTTCATCATTGTTCCAGCTATCGCCCACGTCAGGGCTCGAATTGGCTGGTGGCTTCTGTGTAGGATAAAACGATGAAACCCCCAAGTCACAGGAAGAGGACGAGTCGACCTTCCTCGTCAACGAAGGGTCTGCAGGGTGGTTCCACAGGTATGGGGTCACCTTGGGCGAATCATCATCATTCCAGCTATGCCCTACGTCAGGACTCGAATTGACTAGTGGCTTTGTAGGATAAAATGATGAAACGCCGGAGTCACGGGAAGAGGACGGGTCGACCTTCCTCGTCAACGAAGGGTCTGCAGGGTGGTTCCACAGGTGTGGGGTCACCTTGGGCGAATCATCATCATTCCAGCTATGCCCTACGTCAAGACTTGAATTGACTAGTGGCTTTGTAGGATAAAATGATGAAACGCCGGAGTCACGGGAAGAGGACGAGTCGACCTTCCTCGTCAACGAAGGGTCCAGAGGGTGATCCCAGAGGCATGTGCCCGCCTTGGGCTTGATACAGGCAGTGTGGTCCTTAAGGGAACGAACAACCATTTCTGCAGATGGTCTATCGTGAGGTTCATGGCTCCAGCACCCCTCGATGAGATTCCAGATATGGTCGGGGAAGACGCTACTGATACGTAGCGGTCTTCGACGCGCCAACACATCTTGGATGACCGGCCAGTCCAGATGGTACTCCGCAAACGGAACTGACCCAGTGTATACCTGCAAAATCCTCAGCTACTAAATGTCGCATTGAGGAAGAATAACATACTTCGTACGCTGTACATCCAAATGCATATATGTCCCTCGTGGTGCGTTTCAGCTCGTTGACCCTGGCGGATGGCGTCAGGTATTCTGGCGCCATCCACCGGACGGAACCTTTGTTGTTCCCCGAAGTGCTCGAGACGCTAAAAGATTCGGCAACACAAGAAAGGCCGAAGTCGGCAAGGCAACAACGAAGGTCGTCGAGGATTAGGACATTGTTCTGTGGCGCTCAGCATCAAGGCTTGCAAGTTACTAAGAAATTCAGAACAACTCACCCCGCGGATATCTGCATGGACGATTGATGGGGTGTACTCGTGTAGATATTGGATGGCTGCGGCGATCTCAGAGATCTGAATTCATGTCAGACGCGGTCCTAACAGACTTGAAGATGACATACCGCATTGAATCGATCGAACTCTGGGTGTGCTCGCAGATATTCGATCAAATTCCCGTTGGCCATCCAGGGGGATACCAGACAGAAGCTGGGTGCGAAGAGCTCGACGCTGACTCCCAGGAAAGAGAGGACATTGGGATGGTCGAGTTGTTTCCATACGAGGGCTTCGCGGCAACAGTTTCTCAGGAGCTTGTCGCGCATCTCCGAAGCCTGGGTGAAGAATCGCAGAACTTTCAAGCAGACGGGACTCCCGTTGAGCGTTCCCTTGTATACGTCCTTGAAGTCCTCAGGTTAAGAGAGGTTGGTGTAACAAGAGACGTACTGCGAAGCCTCCCCCGGCGATGGCATGCAACCCATCGCGATATACGTTGTGCACAAAAAAAGACGCTGGGAGGATGCCGAATTTTCTCGTGAGACGTCGGAGGTGTCTCATGCACATGGTCTTGTACATTGTATCTGCCGAGTACCTCTGGAGATATCCAATTAACATGCCTTGAAATTACAGAGCAACACTTACGATTTCATCCTGAAGGAGCTCTGTCAACGCGCATGCCCAGGACGCCGAGGGTGTAGCCTTCGTAAGATCGAAATGAAGAGAGTTTTGTCGCAGAATCGTCCGAAGAGCGGCTGTACTCGCTACTCGCGACCATTGCGGTTGTGTGGACGTGGAATTTGACAGCTCGTATATCATGCCACCGGACGGACCGCTCAAGACAATCAATTCAACGCCAGCGAGAGGCGCTCCCGCGGGATGGGGAATGACTTGTAGTTTTTCTTCCACTGCTGCTGCGTGTAGGAATGTATCGAGCTTCCGAACCAAATGTGGATATGATTTCAGTAGCGTTGCGGACTGGAGGACGAAATCGTGCGTTCTAGTTCCAATGAGAACGCTTCATTACGTTTAAACAAGACGCACCGTATAGAAGGTTGAAATAAATACGCATCGATTAGAGCGCGCAACGCATCGTTGATATTGAGGTTTTCCTCGAGTTCACCAACGGCAACTGGGGGACGCCTATCGACAAAGTCGTCGAAATACGCGTCAAATATGGAGCGCAATTCGTCCGTGTCGTCCTCGTCATGCGAGTCATCGGTGAATTCAGGTGTGCCAGTGCCGTCGCTGCATTTCGGCGTAGTATCATCGAAATACGCATTGAACACCGACTGCAGGGCATCTTTCTCCCCTCCAGGACTTGATTTCTCGATCTCGAGGGAGACATCGTCGAGAAAGTCCTCAATGAGGGCGAGGAGATTTGCACCGCTGACATGGGGGCAAAGACGCATGGAGACGACCAGGGGGAAACAGGCGAAGAAGACGATGGGAGGTCGTGCCAGTGATTGATATCCGCCTAGTATATGAACAACTGTTGGCCTGTCACTGGCCTGAGACCGATGTTAGCGCTATCAGCGTTTCTTTGCCGGGGTGGAGTGCAGTCAATGTTGGTGGTCTCAATCAACGAAATTCCAGGTTCCTGAATGATAGTATCAGAGGGTGAAGTCATCATAGCAATAGCTCAGTTTTCAGAGGTGCTGGATGACTTGTATCGGCGAACAAAGCGCTCCTTTTAAGGAAATGTGATGGTTCCTTCGAAAGCTGTAGCACGTTAAGCGCCCAGGGACAAGGCCACGAGGTTCCTCGGCTCGCCGGCATTTCATATATAAGCACATTTCGCCCAAGGCTGTCGATGATTATTACGGAGGTCGATTGGGGCCGATCAGTTTGCACTGTTTATTCTCGCATGCCACTGACTGCGCTCGCCATTTTCCGAGCTTCTGAGATGAATATCAGATTTCTTTTTCATCGTCCCAGCTCGTGCTCTGTTCAAAATGGCTCAGAATGCACTCTGCCTGTTAGTCTGTGCCATTACTTTGTCCCCGCTCACCATTTCATTCTGCTAAAGACCTCGGTTGAATTCCCTGTTTAATTTCGACTCGCCTCAAGGGCCAAGGCCGCCGGGCTCGGCGTTTAACTTTTGGAAGCCTTCTACTTATGGGCTGTGCGTTATGACGCGCCGTGCATTTCTTGATGGACCACATGCCTGTTATTTGCACTCAAGACACATCGTTATAAACCTTGATTTTACTTTGGGAGGTGTAACCCCCTCTCCAGATTTGATTACATTTGAATAAACAGATTCATCCGTATTCACTTCTCCGCCACGGTCCGCCCTGCCGCGATGGCAGGAACATTCTTCCAGGATCAAAAGCCGAGGCCCAGTTCTCTGCTGTTCTTGATTCTAGTTGTTCCCACATGCCCATCAGCGGAATGCGATGTGGATCGGCCCAGTTGGTGGTGGGCATATCTGTGCATCCAACTTGCACGCACCTCCAGTGGAGGAATGGTATTATTTATTCTCAAATACTCTTGCGGGAAATACCAATGAAGACAGCTATGAAAACATGTCGCGAGGAAATCTTGTTTGACAGCATCACTGGCACCCTTCAAATACTCGCGCACTACTTGGATCGACGCGCCAAATTGGTGTGAAGTCGTTGAAACATTATGACCCGAAATTTCCAGCTGCCACTCTCGAGTTGTTCAAGTCGAAATTCACTCATTCAACGCGACATAGGACGAGAGGGACGAGGTACTATTGCTATAAAAAAAGCATGTCGTTTCCCTGCTCAGGCAGCGTTCTAGAGCCGGATATGCGGTTGATTTCCAGGTGTCCGGTAGCAAGATATCACAACGGCACGGATTCACGACAGATACAAGATCTCATCTGCCGCTTCGCCATGGATTCCGCTCATGAATTTCTGTCCAAAACCAGCCTCAAAGCCAATCTACCGACACACAACGTCGCTTTCCCTCCTCCAGAGCCGAACGCGTCCGAGGCGCAGAACACAGTCAATTTCGTGGATGCGTTCATCCTTGCGATGCTGCGAATGGTGCGGGTAGTACCCATCTTCGTCACTTCGTTACTTCGCTTATTTCGCTTATTTTCGTGAAACCTCGTCACTTTGATCGCATTTAGTGAAAGTTCGTTACTTCTGATGATTTTCTGTGAAAGTTCGTCATTTTAACTCAGCACGTTCCAAAACCCGGAAGCATCGGCCATCAGTGTTCCTTCAGCACAAGGCCGGGCGGGTTTTTTTATATAGATACCTTACCCCAACACTAACTGCTAACCTTAACCCCTAACCACCAACCACTAACCTCTAACCACCCTAACCACCTAACCCAAACCCCTAACCACCTAACCCAAACTCCTAACCACCTAACCCGAACCTAACCGGCTATGCTCGGCACACTGCTGATACTCATCACTTCGTGATGCGCCGAGCAGTTGCCGTGTATCAAACAACTCACGAACTTCCTCAAAAACATGCTAATGTGACGAACATTCACAGGTTCCCATCAAAGTCACGAAGATTCCCGAACTTAGCCGAAGTAACGAAGTGACGAAAATGGCGTGGACTCGAATGGTGCATGTGGCCGCTGTTCAAGTTCTTCAGTGACAAGACTGCGAAGCCGACGCGGGATATCAGCGAGTGTCTGAATGCTATCAATAAGACCGCGATGCAGAAAAAGCACCTCTCAAGACCGACAGAGAAATCAGATGAAAACGAGGGACTGAGTCTCCTTGATGAACCGCTCGAGACGACATCCGGTGCGCTTGAAACAGATCGGGATAGATGTACACTCGTGACACTTTCCGCAGGTCCTGCTGAACGACAAAATGTGAGAAGTTCCTATATTTCAACGCCTTGTTACTGACGGCATGCAGTCTGAACATGCCCCTCGGTTTGTCATTATTTCGGGTAAGCTCAACTCGTATTGAGGTGGAATGAGCCGGGAGAAACACCACCCAGAGCATTCTGACTGTCTGCTTACTTGCTCGGAATCATTTGCTCTTCAGGTCAAGGCCTGAGCTCAGAGAACGTCCGTCTAGCCCATGTATCCTGATGTCTGCGCTCGTGAAATGAACTATCTCCGAGCTGTCCTGAACGGTACCGGTGAGCATTCAAACTATTACATTCAAGAACTCTTTTGCAATTCTCTATCACTGTTTTTTGGGTGGGTTTCTGCTCAGTCTGGGGAATTTTCCGTAACTCCGCCATCGCTCGTTCAGTTTTTTTCATTCGATTTTCCGACAAAAACAAATCTCTATCCACTTTGGCACCCCTAGGCAAGACGAAGCGGCATTCGGGGGTTTAGCTGTGCCAACGAAATGGCACCCAGGCAAGGGAAACATTCATATAGTCATGTGTCAGTTGTTTCGTTGTTTTCTACCGGTCAGTGTCTCGCCTACTTTGACGCCTTCTGCTCAAACTTCACCATTCAAAAGATCGCGGCTTGGAGCGAATTGAACCTCATATCACGTGATCATGTTGAATCTACCAACTCAGCGGACAAGGGAGGTATACGCAAACTGGGCTGTAAAAGGTAGACACTGTGCCAAGTTATAGATGCGGTGAACATAATGCTTCCGCCGGTGTTTTGTTGGATTATCTGCTTGGCGCGAAGGGTTAAACAGAACCATGAAAATTAGAGAGCTACGAATTTGCGGACAGTCTGCGCACTGATCTACCCTTCGGTGGCAAGGATATCGAGGATCCAAAGTCATTGCTCTAGTATCAGAACGTGGCCCACAACACCCGCGAAACAGGGCAATGGAGCTGACGCCGGGGGCGCCAGTAACTCGGAGCTTGGTGACCACGGGGGCAACGATGAACACGAGGGGCGGCGGAGATCAAAGCAAATTTCAGTCTCCCAAAAGAGGGATGCGTACCGGAATGATGAGGTGCTCGCAAGGTGTGCTTCGATGACTCGGGCGGTACTGTAGATTCAAATAAAAACGACGCACTTGCGCCGCCCTAAGAGATAATCCCGTCAAACTCGGATCTCGACGACCTCGACCGAGTCATACTCGGTGAGGGCGGAGTTGGTGCAGGACACCGAGGTTGAGATGAAGCCGCCGTTCCGGGGGGAGGTGGAAGCGACGTCTGTGTTACGCGGTGAGCATTAGGCTTATAATACAATAGAATTGAAAACGACGACACACATCGGTCCTTGATGTACGGCGGGTTGAACAGATCCTATATCAAGTGAATGACTGAATGAAATGAACGGCAACGCACCTGATTCCACACAAAGCCCTGGCTGCGCTGGATGGTGAGAATGGAGCGCAGGGTGTGCACGCGCCCCCGATGTTCAGGGGTGGGGGTACCGGGTCGACCGCGCGCTGCTTGCCCTTTTCCTATGTCTGTGTAGGGATGGGGGAGGCAAGCTGCTCGTCGGATACTCCCGTGGCCTCCGCATCGACATCCATCTCCATGTCGTGCGCCACCCTGTCGCACCGCCTACTTCTGCACCTCCCTCCGCACCGCCCTCTTCTGCCGCTCTCGCTAAACGAGTCCTCGTTACCGTGGATCTGCTGGTAGCACGCCCAGGTCGGCGGGGACGCCGCGCAGCCGATTTTGCGGCGCCGGAAGGTGTAGGGGGTCGTCATTCCGTCAGTATCGATAAGAGTCAAGGTGCACGGCTTGAGGGATGGAGTCAAGGTTATGTAACCATCATGACCGTCATCACCCTGGCGATCAACACGGTGTTTCATCCACCGTCATCCTCAAGGACCCAACCGCTCTCCGACCGGAATCGAAATTTTCTCGATATTCAACGGTGAAAACTCTGAAGCAATCCCAATCCCCGACCGGGATCGAACCCGCAATTTTTCCCTTCCCACTTGCGAGTTCCACCTTTGCTCCCAGTCATCTTGGCTCCGAGTCGTCTTGTGCTACCTGGAAGTTCAAGTTCAATTCAAGGAGTTCTCTCCCATCCTGAGGTTCGACCTACTCCCTTACAAGACCGGTCGTGGATGGACCGCTCCTGCGCCTGGTGTCAAGTACAAATCCCCTGGACCCCGGCAGGATTGCCCGTTCGATTCGGGCTCTGGTCGTATGTAGGATCTCCTGGAGTCTTCTTTTTACCGAATACGCTACTGTAAACTGACTCAATCGCTCTCGGTTGCCAGAGTTATGTAGGGGAGGGCAGCGCACGCCGGAGACGGCGAATGATAGTTACCGAGCTCGCGGAATTCGTCGAGACCGAGGTGAAGATGAGCCAGCCCGTGCCTGTGCCTGTGCGGGTGGGTGGGGAGGCGGAGGCGACGTCTGCATTCGACGGTGCGAGGAGTGTGACGCGGGACGTGGGGGAAAGGCAAGGTAAGAAACGGAAGGGGTCCGAGTCGGAGATACATCGGTCCTTGATGTACGGCGGGACGACCAGGTCCTATCTCAATTGAATGAATGAATTTGAGAGCAAGGACGGAATAAAAACGCACCAGGTTCTAGACAAAGCCCTGGCTGCGCTGGATGGTGAGAATGGGTCGCAGGGTGTACTCGCGCCCCCAATGCGGCTGCTTTTGTTTGTTGCTGTGCGTCCGGCACTTCGGCGGTGGGGGCACGGGGTCTACCGCGCGCTGCTCGCCTTCGCCTGTGGCTGGGTGGGTGCGCCCATCCCCTCCGCATCGACATCCATGTCGTAGGCCACCCCGTCCTCCACGTCCGCACCTCCTACTTCCGTACCTCCCTCCGCACCGCCCTCTTCTGCGAGTCTCCGCCCCTCCGCTCTCGCTAAATGAGGCCTCGTCGCCGTGGATCTGTTCGTAGCACGCCCAGGTCGGCAGGGACGCCGTGCGGCCGATTTTGCGGCGCCGGAAGGTGTAGGGGGTCGCCATTCCGTCAGTATCGATAAGTAAATTGGGAGTCAAGTAGCTGTAAGCAAGGGGCTGTCGGGATTTCGGATAGGGGGTAGGGGGGGGGGGTCCCGACCGAGGGCTTAAAAATCTTTTCATAGTAGATTTTAAAATAAGCTAAAACTATGTTTAAAACATGTTTAGACCCATGGAAGGCTATGTGGGACATATATTGTGTTAGCGTAGTGCCTCAGTTACAGAGAAAGAGTAACTCCATTAATATATGTAATACCTGTTAGCGTAGTCTACAGGATAGTTAGTAAAGTAAGTAATGAAAGATAATAAATCCACGTACGCCTCAGTTACAGAGAAAGAGTAACTGAGGCTGTGAAGTGTGCCGTAATTTTTATGAAGGAATGAATGTCTTGGTATGACGGGATGAAGGAATGTACGTATGAGGATAAATAGATAAGATAAACCACTAACACTCCCCCTCAGACCGTCAGCCCAAGTCCTCGTGAAAGGCGGGATGTCTTCGTCGAGTCGAGACCCTTGGTGAAGAGGTCGGCGAGGTTGGCGTCGGATGGTGTCCAGGAAAGCGAGACAATGGATGTGGCGACGGCGTGGCGGACGAAGTGGTAAGGGAGCGCGATGTGCTTGGTGCGTGAATGAAAAGAGTTGTTCTTTGCCATTGCAATTGCGGATTGGTTGTCGGCGTGGAGGACAGTCGCGCCAGTGAATTCACCGAACAACTCTCCCATAAATTGGCGAATCCAGACTGCCTCCTTCGTCGCGCGCGTCATCGCGATGTACTCAGCTTCAGCGGTCGAGAGCGCGACCACGGACTGCTTCTTCACGCTCCAGCAGATGGCACCGCCGTACAGCGTGAACACATAGCCGGACATCGACCGCCAGTTCAGAACTTCAGAGCCCCAGCTGGAGTCTGTGAAGCTCCGAAGGCCGTCGTCTGAGTCACCAAAGACCAGCCACGCATCGATGGTACCTTTAAGGTAGCGGACGACACGCTTGGCCGCTTCCCAGTGGACACGTCCTGGGTTCGAGAGAAACTGAGAGAGGACGCTCACTGGATAGGCAATGTCGGGACGTGAGCGGTCCGCGATCCACAGGAGGGAGCCGATGACGGTGCGATATGGGACGTTTCGCATGTCCTCCTTCTCCTCCTCAGTAGTCGGGCAGAACTCGTGGCCGAGACGTGCGCCAGGTGCGATAGGTGACGGTGTCGGTTTTGCGTTCTCCTGACCTGTGAGAGCGATGAGGTCGCGGATGTACGGCGCCTGAGAAATGGAGATGGTGCCGGCGGCGCGATCCTGGTGGATAGTGATACCGAGGTAATGAGTTGCGTCGCCATTGATTTTGAGGGGAAATTTGACGTTGAGATCCTGCTCGAGCTTCACCAGAGCTTCGAGGTTACTTCCGGTTGTTATCGGGTCGTCGACGTGGATCCCTATAAAGGTATGCTCGGTCTTCATTTTGCGGTAGAAGACAGCGTGGTCAGCTTCACTGCGCGTAAAGCCGAGATCGTCGACGAGGTAAGCGCTGACTGTGTCGTACCAGATACGCCCGGCTTCCTTCAGGCCGTAAAGAGCCTTGTGGAGTTTCCAGATGTGGGTAGCGCGCGGTGTTTCCGGGGAATCAAATCCCTCAGGCTGCTCGACGAAAATGGGAGTGGGAAGGACACCATTGAGGTAGGCGCCCTTGAAGTCACATTGCCGGACTTGCCAGCGATGATGAGCTGCGACAGCGAGAAGAATATTGCGCGAGGTGGATTTTAGGACGGGTGCGAAAGTTTCCGCATGAAAATCAAGACCTTTTTGGAGGTCGCCGCGGACGCAGATGCGGGCCTTGCGCTGTTTGATTTTCCCGGATTCGTCTGTCTTGTTGGCATATACCCACTTGAGAGGAAGAACGGGTGCGTCGTGGGCGTCATCGCGCGTGACGATGCTGTAAGTGTTGTGACTTTCAAGTCCACTCACTTCCTGCTTCATCGCAGCGTCCCATTCTGGCCAAATCTCACTCTTCTGGGCTTGTCTGAACGAACGCGGGACGACTCCAGCTGCGTACGCGATTGACGCGCGGGAATTCGGGTCATCACCCGGGATCTGAAGACCACGGGTGTACCTGCGGAATTGGCCGCCTTCGCCACTCGTAACACCCTCGCCGGTCTGCAAACGACGGACGTACGCTGACGGTTTGCGAATACGACGACCGGTCTGCTCCCCCACATCGCTTGCAACGTCGGACGCGTCTGCCGCGTCGGGATCGTCGGCGGCGATGTCCTCTGCCCGGAACGTCAACGGCTCGACCGTCGGTGTTGTGTGTGTAGAGGGCGATTTGGGCTGCTCCCCCTGCGGTGTAGGACGTTCAGGTGAAGCCGGAGGAGGTGGGGTGGAGGTGGTATGTGGCTCAGAGGTGCGTGCGCTTCCATTTTGCGTTGTTTTTCCTTTTTCCTCGCTGCTTGGGACGGAGACGTTGCTCTCGTCCCTCTCCCCCGGGAACTCGGTCTCCTCGTCGAAGCGAACATTTCGCTCGACGGTCACTGTGCCTTTCTTTGGCCAGTAGACCTTATGACTGTCGGGCGTCTCCATACTCGGCCCGACCCACTTCGCCTCGACTCCGCGCTCGTCAAGCTTCGAGCCGCCGTACATGCGTACCCAGACCCTGCAACCGAATTTCCGTGCGCGACTCAGGTCGGGCTTCTCGCCCGTCATGACTTCGTACGGTGAGTTTGGTGCGGTCTTTTTCGTCGGTGTGCGGTTGCGAAGCCATACGACGTACATGACGGCGAGGCCCCAGAAGGATTTTGGGAGCCCGCTCGCGAGTAGCAGGGCGCGCATCTGCCCGGCGATGGTGCCGTTGAGGCGTTCGGCGGCGCCGTTGAGCTGTGGCGTGTCGTGCGGGGTGAGCTGGCGGTTCGTGCCTTTCGATGCGAGGTGTTTGTCGAATAGACCGCCGGTGTATTCCTTGCCACGGTCCGTTCCAAAAACCTTGATGTCGACGCCGTGCTGCGTCTTCATCGATGCTTCGAAGTCGCGGTAGTGGCCGAGCGTTTCCGCCTCCATCTTGCCTTTCTGCAGGTAGACGCACGCGAGGTCGGAATTGTTGTCGAGGAACGTGCCGTAGTATTTATACCCTCCGCGTGCAGTGACTCGTGTCGGTCCCCAAAGGTCTCCGGAGACGAAATCTCCTGGCTTCTTCGAGCGCGGGTCGCGGTGCTTTTTAGAAATTCGGACGCCCTTCATTTTAGCTCAAACGCATACCTCGCACTGCACGATTGGTGTGCTGAGGTCGACTTCAAAGCCGAGAGCTGAGCCGTTGCGCGCCATCGTCTCGATGGTGCTGTGCGCGATGTGGCCGAGCCGCTCGTGAGCTTCGGTACGCGTGAGGGGTTTACGCGCGGATTTCGCGTGCGCATGGGACGCTGCCGCCGCAGCGTGCTCCGGTCGCCAAGTGGTTAACGGGTAGACATCGTCGCGCTCTGCGACGCGTAACACGACCTTGCCTGTCTTCGAGTCGGTCAGGACACCGTATCCATTTTCGGCATTACTGAATATAAGGCCGTGCTTGCGCAGTCGAGTGAGGGAAATTAGGCCGGTGGTGCAAGACTCGAGATAGTATGTGTTCGAGAGACGGAATGTCTTCTCGATGTCGCCGTCGTTGCATGCGAACGCGACTGTACCTATCTGCGTGGCGTATTCAATTCCGGACGCGGTCTCAATGCGATACGGCTCGCACGGCCGCATATTAACGAAATTTGCTGTGTTTCCGTCGTAGTGCTGCGACGCGCCTGTGTCGAGAAGGCAGATAGATTTCCCACCAGAGGCGCGAAGTGCTCGGTCGGGGATGGCTGCGGCGACGTATGCGTGCTGTTCGCTAGCGTCAGATGGCTTCTCCTCCGCTGCCGCTGCCTTGCCTTTCCCCTTCGCAGATCCCTTGTCCTTCTTCGGAAGTGGGACACCCTCCATGTCACCACCCGGTTTCCGGCAAGCCTCTTTGGTATGACCGGTATATGAGCAGTTGGCGCATCTCGGCTTCTTCGCCTGCTGCGGCTGTTGTTTCTGCTGCTGCTGCTTGTGGCGCTCAAATTTCGCCGCCATAGCCTTTGCCTCCTCGCGCTTGCGATTCGCCTGCACAACATCGAACTGGATCGCCTCCTTGAGCTGCGCGCGTACGACTTCGAAGTTGAGCGCTGTGCCCATTGTCGCTGCTGTGGTGACGGTGGTAAGGATGGTGGAGCGATATGTGGAGGGCATGGCCTTGATGAGGAAGGCGGCGTAGACGTCGTCGGGGAGCTGTCCGCCGGCGCTGATGTACTCGTTGCGCTTTTTGATGAAGCGGTCAATGACGGCGAGCACGTCTTCGTCCTCGTCACCAGTGCACTCAATTCGGAGAAGATCAACAAGAAGGTCGACCATACCAAGAATGCTCTTGTTCTCGAAGAGTGCGCAAAGCGAGTCCCAAAGTTTGTGGACAGGACGTACGCCAAGGAGCTGCTGGTGCACGTCGTCAGGCCAAGAATTGGTGAGTATGCTCGCAATAGCCGCTTGCTTCTGCAGGTACTCATCCATCTCGTCTTCGTACGTGTCCATTTTTGCTGCGTGTTCGTCCTTCTGATCTTTCGAAGCATCGTCCTTGACGTCAGCAGGCTTGATAGGCTGTTTTACACGACCCATCAAGTGCTTTCGGAGGCCCGGTTGGCCAGTCAGGAGTTCGGCCATCTTCTCCTTGTAGGAGACGAAGTTCGCTCCCCCTTGAGCTAGCTTGGGGGTAGCATGCTTTCCTGTCGCGCTGGACAGTCCGAATTCCGATGCCATGCCGGTCGGGGTTCAATAACCTGTTAGCGTAGTGCCTCAGTTACAGAGAAAGAGTAACTCCATTAATATATGTAATACCTGTTAGCGTAGTCTACAGGATAGTTAGTAAAGTAAGTAATGAAAGATAATAAATCCACGTACGCCTCAGTTACAGAGAAAGAGTAACTGAGGCTGTGAAGTGTGCCGTAATTTTTATGAAGGAATGAATGTCTTGGTATGACGGGATGAAGGAATGTACGTATGAGGATAAATAGATAAGATAAACCACTAACATATTGGGTCCCTGGAGGTGTCTGGGAACTCCTACTGCCGTTGTAGCCTGCACAGAAATATTTTTATAATTTGGAAGCCCTTGGAAGGGCACCAGAAACTGTTCAAAACTCATATTTGAATTGGTGTTTGCTTGAGATATTATGTCCTACTGCTGATATTCACCCGAAGACATGCACGCAGAATATATTATACGTCGGCTTATTCGGGCGGGAAGCGGCCATCAAGTGGCGATGCAGATGCACATGACCCGGAGCAACGGTCCGGCGCTACCCGTGGGAAACTCCTTCCCTATATAGGGGGGGGAGGGGGATGGGGTCTGGCGGACGACCTTAAAAATCTTTTCGACCCACCTTCCGTTTTTCGAATCCCGACAGCCCCTTGGCTGTAAGGCAGGAAGGTGCACGGCTTCGGAGTCAAGGTTATATAACCATCATGATCATCATCACCGTGGCGATCAATGCCGCGTGCGTTTTATCCACCGTCATCCAACCGCTCTCTGACCGGAATCGAAATTTTCTCAACATTCAACAGCGAAGACTCTGAAGCAACCCCAATCCCCGACCGGGATCGAACCCGGAATTTTTCCCACTTGCGAGTTCCACCTTTGCTCCCAGTCATCTTGGCTCCGAGTCGTCTTGTGCTACCTGGAAGTTCAAGTTCTCTCCCATCCTCATGTTCGACCTACTCCCTTACAAGACCGGTCGTGGATGGACCCCTCCTGCGCTTCGTGTCGAGTACAAATCCCCCTGGCAGGATTGCCCGTTTGATTCGGGCTCTGGTCGTATGTAGGATTTCCATACAGCAAAATCTTTCCTTCTTACTTGTGAGTTCCACCTCAAAGTCTTTGCTTTGAAGTCATCTTAGCTCGGCTTGTCCTAGGTTTGGGTTCGATTCAAGCTCCCTCCTAGCATCCACAGGTTCACCCTATGCCCTCGAAATCCCGCTCCTGCCCTCTGTTGCCCCGAATTATTGCTGCTACACGCGCACGGTCCTTCCTACCAAGAACTGGTATTTTATAAACTTGACCATTCCCACGCGCCCCTCCCAATAAATAATCGCTTACTTCGCAGCTCGCTACCTAGATGGGCAGACCCGTGGCGGCGGTCCGCACCAGCGCCCCATAGAAGTCCCGCAAAATTGCAACTGGCACCCGTTCGACTCGGGCTCGGGTCTTAGGCTCTGGACCGTGTTTTGTCTTTTGCTCGGACAACACTTCATTCTCATTCCATCCGTGATTCTACCAGCTTCAAATTTGTATTGACAACCCAACACGCAACCCTGGTCCCTGTGGGTGGGCGTCTGTCCACAAGTAATCGGCCGGGTCCTGCTTCCTTGCTTTTATCTTCTATGGCTCGCAATAAAATTTCTCACTTGCTCCAGTTTCAATATAGGTTAAGCAAGACCCGTGACGGGTGGTCCGCTCCAGCTTCCTATGAGTACATTATCATAAATCCCAGGTCGGCGCCCGTTCGATTCGGGCTCGGGTCTTCATAGTGCCTGATTTCTTTTGTCTTTTGCTCGGACACCTCATTTCGCACAGTTCGAACGACTTACCGAAGAACGGTCCGCCGTTTCAACTCTCTACTATACAATACCCTCGCTTCATTCGACACCCGCCTCGAGCCGTAGTTGAGAGGTTGCTTCGCCTTATTATCGCGGCCAACTTCTAAGTGAAGCAAGACCCGTAGCGGCGGCCCGCTCCAGCGCTCCATGCGATAACATTCCCCTTCACAGCTGGCATCCCGTTCGATTCGGGGTCGGGTCCTACTAGTAGGTCATCGACACGCCTTTTTTCGCCGAACCGTGGAGCCTCCAATTATTTTATATCTCGCCGTCTTTTTTTCCTCTGGCATCCTGGATTTTATAACCTGGGGGAATGCGAGGCCAGCTTGGCTTTAATAGTATCGCTCCCTCTCACCCACCACTAGTGGATACAGTTCAAAGATATGCTTTTTTTGAACCTCATCTGACAATTCATATTTATTACCGTGGGCCTGGGTTATTTCGTGAATTTCAACCACACGGCAGTCTGAAATGTAGCTGCGAGGTTTTCACATGTTTTCAGACGGCCGGGCTTGGACCGCGCTACCTGTCGAAATGGGCGTCCGTTCCGCCATGTGTGCTTGCACTAATGTAGACAGAGGTGTTCTTCGGAGCACTCGTTCTTCGGAACACCCCCAAGTCCAGCTGGCCAGTCTGGGCTTCTTTTTTTTATGTTTTCACCTTTTTGAGAACAACAAGGTCGCCCACTCGCCAAGTGTTTTCGGGATCTGCCCAACCGTGAGTTCTTCGGAACGACCGCAGGTCCAGCTGGTCGGAGTGCTGTATTTTTATTTTTATTATTTTGCCTTTTCTTCACGCCTCTTTTGTTTGCACTCCTTTCCCACGGTTCCCGGACTCAGAGGACCATCCCCAACGCAGACATGTGCATGACAGAGCCGAGTGTTTCAAGCCCGATTTCAGACGCTGCATCGACTTAACGGTCACTTGGCAATTGGACTAGTCTGTATCCCCAAGTCAAGACGCAGCCGCAGTATGTCAACGAAAGGGCGGTCGTCGATCCGAACACGCCCTTCGTCCCAAAAATTCATAGTTACGCCATTGACGACATTATGGGCTAAATCGTCAATGAATACATTGATATTCAATTCATTCCGGCCTGGAACGCACTCCAAGGGGTTTCCGAGGCTCTACGATGGCTCCATGCTCTCCCTGCTCTTCGCGGCGTCAAGATAGGTCCAAGAGAAAGTGGCAGCGAGCCAATCCTGTGCTTCACTCCAAAAATCGCGCTACTGGTTCCCCTCGCTTTGGACACTTTGATGGCATAGTGCCTAGCGAGGACGTTCTTGTGAACAGATGTGAACCAAATGCCCACGTATTTGAACTCAAACACGAGCTGGACGATCATGTTCCCGACCCCAAGTGTCGGAATCGATTGAATTAAATTTGAACCTTGCTTCATTTTGAATATACTTGGGTAGAGCAAGACCCGTGGCGGTGGCCCGCTCCAGCGCTCCATGCTGTGCTCAGCTTCACAGTTGGAACTTGGCTGGTATCCCGTTCGATTCGGGGTCGGGTCCTGTGGTGGGACTACCATTTCTTTTAGCTTTTGAAGGAGTCTCGACCCGACTATTTTGTTAATTACAACGGCTTATTGACAATACGCAACCCTGCGGGCATCGGGCGGGTCCTGGTTCCAAGGCTGCCTTTCCTTATCTTCTCTCGCTCGCGATAAAATTTCTCACTTACTCTCAAGATAGGTCTCTCAAGACCCGTGGCGGCGGTCCGCACCAGGCGCCCTATACATATAGAAGACATGCAGAACATCGCAGCTGGCTCCCGTCCAGTTCGGGATCGGATCTTGCTAAGGTTGATTTGGATGCCCCTTTTTTTCACATTCCGGAATTATGTTGCCCGGCCTTGGGGCCACACATGGAAGGTTGCTTGCGGTGCGAGAAGACTTGCGAGGTCAGCTTGGCTTCATCGCTCCCTCTCACCCACTACGTACAGTCCAAAGCTACGGACAGGAAGACCCATGGCGAGTGGTCCGCTCCAGCTTCCTATCAGTGCATTGTCTGATATTACAGCTCGGCGCCCGTTCGATTCGGGCTCGGCTCTTGGCGTTGAACGTTGAACCACAAACCCTTTTTTCGAACCACATCTGGCTCGGTTCATGTTTATTTATTTTCAGGCAGTGGAACCAATGTATTGGATCCATTTCAACCGCAGGGATACCAATTGCATTATGGCGGAACCTCCAAGCACGCCGACTGCCTCTGAATTGGGGCACAGTTTTGAAATTTGTCGGTCGAAATTCAACATCATCAATCCTTGCTTTTGACAAAGTTGAATTACCTTGCGCTTCAGTTTCAATTTTTCTTAGTGCGCTAGCAATCGATATAGTACAATTCAATCAATTCAAAGGGTTGTATGGATTCTGAGCAGCGCAAGAACAGGGCGCAAGGCGCTAACGAACGAACCAGCATTCGTTTCAGAGGGTATAAACGAATGCAAAGTGTCGGTCTACAGACGTTCATTAACAAAACACCGAACCAAGCTAAATGCGAGACATACATATGAGGGGCACACGACGAACGCGGCGCGCTTAGATGAGAGAGCCCAGGAGGCTGACGACGGGGCTGAGACCAAGGCCGTTGGCCGTGTTGACGACAGGGCCTACAATGGGCGCAAGGGCGGCAAAGAGGCCATTCACAAGCGGGGCGGCGGTGGTCAAAACGGGGTCGAGGGCAACACTAAAAGCATCGATGTAAGTAAGTTTGCACCCAACGTCGAAGAGGCCGGGGACGCGTACATGGCGTCGTTAAGGAGAGGGACAATGGCGTCGCTGGCGGGGCCACTCTCGACAACGTTTAACACGTCCTGGGCGGCACCATAGACCATCTGAAAGCGCGTGTGTCAGCTCAATAATATAATAATAAAAACGAGGAAGAACCAACAGTCAGGACGGGTGCCAGGAGGTTGGCCGCGTCGGTAGTGGAGATGACACCGTCAGCGGTGGACAGGATGGTGCTGAGCGGGCTGCCAGCGAGCGCGCTGATCTGGCTGACTGAGCCCGTAAGGATCGACTGGATCTGGCCCGTCAGAGGGCCAACGACGGCCTGGGTGGCGTTGGCGCTGACGATCGAGGCTGAATATGTTGTCAGGGGATATATCATAAAGGAATCAAGGGTTCGTACAGAGCGCGGAAGTCACGGGTGTAAGCTGAGAGGTGAGCTGCGCGAGGATCGCGGGGAGGGGAACGACATCGGAGGGGCCGAGTGCAACAGGCGCGGCGGTGGTGAAGGCCGCGAGGGCAACGGTGGCGAGGGCGGTGATTTGAGCAAAGGAAGGCATTGTTAAAGGATAGTGGAGTTGTCTGAAAGACGAGTGGGAGAGTAGACTTTGGTTGTGGGGAGAACGGAAGTCGGATGAAGGACAGTGGAGGATCGAGCAGAACTTATAGGATTCGCTGAACCGGGGCCAATATCGCGAAGGGCGGCGTTTCCAAGGCGACGAGGAATGAAACAGAGAAGAACATACCGGATGCTCCACTGACATCAAAAAGCGGAGGAGTCCCAACGATGAGAGTGGAGCCGCTTATTTAGCGCTCAGCCGACTCCAACTTGCTTGATTCACCCTGAGGTCAAGAAATTTGGCGCCCGAGCAACTGGAAGCACCAGCAAGTCAAAAAAGGTGGTGAAGTGTTCGGCGACACCGATTTTCTGGTGATTCTCGGTCCTTGCGCTTCAAAGTTCAATCAAATCACGACCCCTTGTCAAAAGTCAATCATGCAAAATGATTTTCAGACATTGGAGTACTGAACGATCTGTGCGGAACGATGATTGCTCCGAGACAAAATGAGGATGCTCCCGCGGACAAATCGTGAACGGCCGGCCGCCGTGGAGCATCCATCTACAGCCAGCGCTATCGCTATAGCCGTACAGTAAGAGGACGCATTTTCAAGGGATTCGATTAATGTCGAGCGTCAAGCTTGCAAGGCTTGTAATGGGAGCATTTCAAACGATTTCGCCAGTGCCAGTGTGCAGATGACGGTAAGAAGCAGCCTGCCAAAATGATGGGCCTGCCGGATCAAATAGGAATAGATCGCGTTGAACTCCGAGGTTCTCTTCGTCCTTCAATGACCTCATTTGGAATCAGGGGGAGTTAAAACAAACTTGCAGCTGATGATACAGTATGCCGGCATCTCCACCACGACAAAGGAGAAATGGCTCTTCAAAAATAACCCAAACGTCAATTCAAAAACCTAACTGGACAGCGGTCGCCCGAACGCTGTCAAACAAACTCGCAACGGTGTTCATGCCAGTTTTCATTAGTCTCTTGCACTGACTTACGTACCACTCGTAAACCCGTTATTAAGGTTAGACTCCACAAGCAACCCGACGGTTTAATAATCGGAAGCATTAAGCAACCCCAAGTACAACCTTTCCCTACTTTGTACCTCAGTCTACCCATGTCTACCCTTGTACACGTACGTCTACAACGGCATGCCAACGGAGGTTAGCCGCCTTCGGTCTACTCCGGTCTACTTACCTCCGGCTACCTAAAATGGTGGACAGTCTTCGCCTATACCTCGCCGATGCCGGTACACCGTCCTCACACTTTGTCCAGGGGCCGTTGAACAGGCGGACAGCTTGAAATTGCTCGAGGGGGATACCCTATACGCAGAGAAAAGAAATCTCCGCCTTTGAAATTATCTCTGTTCAAGTAGGTTCAAAATGCAGTGACTTATGGCAACCAAATATCGACGATGCGGGGTATAATTGCAAGAGTTTGATTCGACTTTCTCCGCTGTCCAAAGCTTGCTCATGGAAACTGGACAAGTTGCCGTTCGCCAGGCTTTCAAATTTGGAAAGCCGCACGATTGAACGGTCCAGCTGTTCTATTTGGGCTCGAGTTTGACAACTCGACTGATGGAATAGTATAAATTCAAAAACGTTTTCTGGGTCCTGGAGACTTTGAATCGGCTTCCTCCGCTGTCCAAAGCTTGGTCACGGAAACAAGTAGCCGTTCGCCCGGGCTTTCGAATTTGCAGGCCGCACGAAACGGTCTAGCCGTTCTATTCGGGCGCCGTCCTCTTGAGTATTTGATAACTCGACTGTTGGAATAGTATAAATTCAAAAAGTTTCCTGAGACTTTGATTCGGCTTCCTCCGATGTCCAAAGCTTGCACATGAGTACGGAAAATTGGCGAGTTGCCGTTCGCCCGAGCTTTCAAATTTGCAAACCGCACGAAACGGTCCAGCCGTTCTGTTTGGGCGCCCTCCTCCCGACCATTTGACAACTGGACTGTTGGAATGCTTGCGATGGTATAAATTCAAAATTTCCTGGGTTCTGGCCCATCCGAGACTTATAAAATATGCTTCGAAGCAAACAAAGGCGATCGAAAAATTCCGTTCTCTGTCATTCCGACTGCAGATGCAATGCGTGCTTCATCCGCCATTCAAAAAAATGCGGTAAGTGCGACAGAAGAAATTAACATTCCTGAGGGAGGTATCGCATCAAGAGTCATGTTCTTGGCACCCTATCGGTGTGCGCTGTACTCGGGACGCAGGCGCCAGAATGTCGGCCACTTCCCGATCGAAACCTCGCCGCGTTTTGCATTGGATCCAATCTTAGAAGATTTCACCACGTACACGGAAATAATTCGCGAAATTCACCGTGTGGTTAGGCCGGCTCCGACTCCTCTTTTTCGGCTCCTGGAGTTCAGCGTCATCCGACCACATCACCTCCTCAGCTGTTCCACCTCGCGGCGCGACCGCCGCAGACTTGAGAATAAATTTTGCCGTATTCAGGCGTCCCATGGTCACGCGCCACGAAGTCTTCGTTGACAAGATAGAAATAGAAATAGCCCTCACCTTTATCAGACTATCAGAGAGAATCAGAACCAGTCAGATACGGCATCGGATGTGCCCCGAATAGAACCGGTGCCGAGAGGCCGATACGTACTCCCACATTTTGGAGGTCATGCAGATTTTGACCTTCGAAGTTGCTGTATTCGGTTGACGTGTTTTTTGGCGCCGATGCGCCACCAGATGACAAGATGAGAACTTCGAGTTCATTAAGTGATTGACACGGGATTACAACGGAAATAGTGACAACGATCTCGAGGAACGGTTGCAGATATTCGTGAACCCAGAGCCCGGTTCGTGCTTGATGATGTTGCAGTACGCCATAACCCGATGACGTCTGTGCGCGATTTGATTGAAGCGCCAACGTGCCGAGTCTTTCAGGCACATCGTCCTACACTTAGGGATTCAACAGGAGGCTGAAATTAGGGTATCCCAGAGTACGGTCAGAAACTCAGAGTGGCGGAGGCTTGAGTCATTCGTGTGGCGCAGGTTATTCGCGGGATGAGCGGCAAGCGGACCCGAGCAACTGAAGTCGCCGCGACGAAGGATAATCGGGAACGCCTCCCAAGGTAAACACGGCGTCGACGCCGGACAATATTGACTTTCCGACATCATACACGGACCCCGACTTCGGAATGTAACCCTACGCCAAGTGCCAACCAAGATCGAGGAGTTCAGCGATGTAAAAAGTCAGAAGACGGTGCGAACGCTCGAGTGTCATCAACTTGATCAAGCCACAATACGATGAAGATCCGAGCAACATCGGTTCTTGATTGGTTCTTGAAGCTCGAAATTGCGTTATTGTAGGAAATTTTCGATACAGTTCGAAACATCACAATTCGCGACCGGCAATCAGAACTGTGGCTATGTGCGGCGTTCCGACCTTCTCCTCACCCACCACAGTGCCACCACTTTTTTTGTGTCCCAGATCTCACACGACGCCATTCCCTTATGAAACGATGTCCCTTCTGTGATGTTTCTTCCAAAAACGGCTTTAACGTCGTGTATGAGGTAGGTTTCATTTCCCAAGCCCTGCCAGTTGGGGCTCAGGCGTGATATTGACTAGTAAATTTAAGGATGAACTTTTTGTTGCTTTTCTGGATCGGAAACCGGCAGCTGAACACCATATTCAATTGGTGCCCAAGCGGCATATTAGTGAGTGCCGCGAACCCCGAAATCATTATGGAAATCTCATGTCATCGTCAGCAAGCGTGAAATCATTGCGAAAACAAGACGCTGAGCTCGGTTCGTGATATTTTGTAGGAAACACTATTCAATTCGAATTTAGCTACCAGTTCGATCCATGAAAGCCATCGGCGATAAACTTCTGGACGGTTTAGGTATACTTCAATCCAAGCGAGTGTAATTTATTTCAAGTCTCCTAATCCATGAAACCCTCTCACTTGCTCTTCTTCCCAGAATGGGGTTCCACATCCACCCGTTCAATTCAGTGAACCATCTTCATTTGCACGTACAAGGTTTGCCGTACAAGCCCATGCGACAAGTAAAATACCCCATTTCCTCCGGATTCGGCCCATTTCAAAAAGGATTTGGGTGGTTTGTTGAACCGGAACAGGCAGCCCGTTCACTAGAAAAGGGACGCCATGTCAGTGTGTTGCCGTGCTGAATCAATACAAATGCTGGGCATGTGCCGTACCCCCATATGTTGCAACCACCCAAAAGCCATTGGACGCCGTGCCTCGTCGTTGCCGTCAATGTTAGTGATCAACAAGAGGTGGTGTCTTGACGGTCTTCTGACTTGTCGTTCCGAACCTATGGGGGACTTGGATGGAGATAGTGGCGTCTATACTTGACCGCAATACGCCCGCTGACATTACTTTCAGTTTGTTCACAGCCGCCCGAGCCATCCGAACGGTTCTTTGGTTAAATGAAGCCGTGACCGGCGCATCGCTCACAAGGCAGAACGAGAATACTCCGTGCAGCCAGAAACCTTGACCTTGGTTAACTTTAGCCCTCCAAAAATAGACTGTCTTCCCACTCCTTGATGCTTTTTCGGTTTTTTCCTACGGCCGTTACGTGTGCAATGCTGGCCGTCTTTACGATGATATGACCTACCCGATATTCGCTCGATTTACGATACCAACTTCGATTACTATGCTGCTTCTATTCCCTTATAAAATGCGGATGTGCGGCGGGCATCCTTCGAGACCCCCCCCTCCTTCCCAATGCTTTCCCTAGCTTCTTGTGTCTGCACTCTATACTTGGCGGCATATGTCTCTTCCGCACCAGCTTCTTCGGCATCTGCGGTGAGCAGCGTGCTGTCTCTCGCGTCGTCCCCGGTTCCAGATGCTTCGTCAACTGCAACTGCTGTTGAAGCGACCGCAACTGTTCCATTCGCAAGCACGAACCCAAATGTGCCTCTTTGGAGTCCTGAGTCTAAGGATCCCGCGCCAATCAGAGGATCCTTGGGGGCCACGATACTGGGGCCGTCCAACATACCTGTAGAACAGCAAAACCCAGACCTTTTGGCTCCACCGACGACCGATAATGGTGACATTGGTAACGCGAAATGGCCTTTCGCCATGAGCCACAATCGTCTCCAAACGGGTGGATGGGCTCGTCAACAGAACAGTACGCCTGCGATTTTTGTCTGCTGCCGTTCCTAATATGCTGGACTTCATAGCTGAAGTTCTTCCACTCGCGACGTGTATGTACATCCTTCTACCGAGGACAAACACAATCTCACTTAATCATTAGCGATGGCCTCTGTCAATATGCGGTGAGTAAGCTGTGTAGTGGTGGAACCTTTCAACGAATCTTTTCAGCCTGGAAGCTGGTGCAATTCGGTACGTTCCCTGAGTTCGGCAGCCGGACGTTCTCACAAACGTACCTCCACAGAGAACTGCACTGGCATAAAACTTCGGAGGTAAGGTTGAGATGGTGTTTTTTCCCCTCACTTTCGCTCATTAGATCAGTGGGCGTACGTATTGAGTGTAAGTTGGGGTTGCGTCTTTTCATAAATAACGGACTGACAGGTTCCTTTCCCCAGGGTTCGACCCAAGTAACAGCAGTGGATATGGATGGAAGAAACTTCTTGGCAACTGTGGTATGAGAGACGGATATGTGTAACTTGATGCCGTCTTTAACCGGCACCTTGCAGGGACCTGGAGACCTCTGGTTCTTCCCACCCGGTATCCCTCACAGCCTACAGGCCACCAACGAAAGTGCTGAAGGTTCCGAGTTCCTTCTGGTATGTGTTTGTGGCTCCAACAAAGACATCCCCCAATGCCTGTCTAGATCTTTGACGATGGTATGTGTTTGTGACCGCAACAAAGACATCCACCGATGCCTGCTCAGGCGCATTCAGCGAGGACGACACGTTCTTGGTTCGTTGTAAATGTTTCCAGTCCGCCGGTCCCTGATCTTTCCTGGGTTTAGTTGACGGACTGGTTGGCCCACGTCCCTGCAGAAGGTCTGTCACACTTGAATTCTTCATGCGCCGCTGAACGTTGGGCTTTGGTCAGTTATCCAGAAGAATTTCCAGGCCAATCCCGAGGCCTTTTCGCATATTCCTGCTCAAGAGCTTTATATCTTCCCGAGCAGTATGCATTTATCTATTCCCTGGATATCTCGAATCGTATTGATTTTCGGAAAGCCCCTCCGCCCATTGACGCAGTGGCGCCATCAAGCCCACAAGGCGAAGTTCCAAACTCGTACTCGTATCCCATGTCCCAGGTCAACGCTACGCAGTTTTCGGGTGGATCCGTCAAAATAGTCGACTCTACAACATTCACGGCAAGTTTTACTAGCAACAACGCCATTCGAGTAGATTCTGATCTAACCATTCAGGTTTCGACCACCATTGCTGCGGCAGAAATAACAGTTGAACCAGGTGCTATGCGGTATATTTGTCTCGTCTTCTCCCTTTGGTTTTTAAGCTGAACGTGAGCGCAGAGAGCTTCACGTACGTCGAACAAGTGGATTTTTTCTCTAAAGATTGACCCGCACAATCTAGTGGCATCCCACCATGGATGAATGGAGTTTCTTCCTGTGGGTGATTCTCTCTGTTCTTCGCGGTCGACCTCACGCACCGTAGCGAGGGACAAGGTCGCGTAACGATTTTTGCTGCGCAAGGGACTGCAAGGACCTTCAACTACCAGGTGGGCTACCAAAAAACCAATACCTTCAAGCTTCCGAGTAACCGTGGACGTATTATTAGGCTGGCGATATCGGTGAGCACATACCGCACTTGACGTTCAACATTAGTTCAACATCTCCCGTCAAAGGCTTCGTCCCAACGGCCATGGGTAAGCGAAATATGACAACCGCTAGGCAATGGTACTGATATACAAATGATCAGGCCACTACGTCGAGAATACCGGAAACACGTATGTTCGATTATATTCTTGGTCATTCTGACTCAAGCCCTCGCAGAACTTTGAGATATCTCGAGATTTTCAACACCGGTACACACTCATTCCTCGCGCGAAAACCTACTACAGTTCTGTTAACTCTATATAGACAGATTCCAAGATATCAGTTTGAACCAGGTACGATTTCTTGTCGAAATTTGACCCTCAATCCATTTGCGTTGCAGTGGCTGGCCTTGACTCCTCCCGCTCTTGTGAAGGCTCATCTTCAGCTGTCGGACGTAAGTCGCGTTCGATACAATATTTGCCTCTCTTGACCCTGTCAACAGGAAACGATTGCCAGCTTGTCCAAGACAAAGCCTGTGGTCGTTGGATGAATGTTCCAATATTCGCAAGAGTAATCTACGTGTCATGTATCTCCCAAAATCACGAACTCTGTGTTACGCTCGAAAGATTCCCGGGTTTCAAACTGAATTTCAATGGTTTGGGCGAGGGAACCACACGATCAGTCGACGCGACTTTACTCCAGAAGGATTTGGGTTTTGAATCGCGTGCGCGCTCTTCGGATCTTTTTCGTGTTCGTAAAGACCGCAGCTCTCGTTCCAAAGCCTTGACGCGTCGGCGCAAATGTTCTACTTCCCAATCTTCGTCAGTTTGCACGGAAGCGCCGACAAGGACCCGCATTGTCGGCGGTGGTTCGAGATCGGAAGTATCAGTTCCTCGGGAGTGTCGGGCGATGCGCTGTGCACCTCTCTTCAATTTCACAGGGAGCCTCTCCTGCGTCCGTGATGCGGAAAAGGACGACTCCGAAAATAGCCGTTCAAATTTAGAATCTTCGTTGGTTTCGCTGGTGGGCGAAAATAGCGGCGATAGCTGGAATAACTCTTCCTGCAGAGAGGCCCCAGCAATTGGAATAACCAATCGGAGAAGAGGGGGACAGGGTTGAACCGTACTCGGACCACACGTCTGCCCGGACCTACTAGAACTATCTTTGTCTGCGCGTTTTGGACGGATGGCCGTTGCACCAGTGGGAAATTGCACTTCGTCACCAGTGGAACGTGGGGGTGATGACGAGCCTTGTAGTCCGCCTCTTACAGGTGAGGGACTCACTGGAGGGCCGTCAGTATTTACTCAAAGAAAGCGCTTCACAGACCCACGAACCGCAGGGACGGGCCGAAGAAGAGTCTGAAGAAGGACTCGAACCCACGAGGCTAACTTGTCCGAGACTGTTGTCGTCACAGGTACCAGATCCTTCTTCGATCCCATAGTGGCAGAGAGAATCGACGGCAGTTTCAGCCTGAGAACAGGTCGAATACACATCGCTTCCAACATGATTAACGTGGTCATGCCTGCATTCTGAAGCGGCTTCGTCCATATAAAAAGCTGGACTCCCGTCTCCGTTCCCGTGATTGATATTTTTGTAATGGGGTGGATGTGCGCCTACATCTCGCAGATCGGCGGGGGTACTCTGGGATTCGGCAGTGGAATGGAATGGATTAGATGTGAACCCATGAATAGATACAATCTCCTTCGGGCAGAGCGCAATTTTAGACGACGTGGCACTCGCAGAGCCTATTCTGAATTGCGATTCCTCTTCGCACGTCATCAGGTCTGCGGTACCGCCAGAGAGTGGGCATGCGCCGACTTTGCCTAGCTCTGATGACGGCATCTGGGTGTCATGTACATGTACCAATTGTGCCGGCAGCGAGAAAGGCGAGAAGTGCAAAAGGTCGAACTCCAGAAAGGAAGAGTCTCCGCCACGATCAGGCTCTGCTGCAATGGGAGGGGTTTCGAGGACGCTGCAGGAAGTGCTTGAAGCGGAGGTGACAATATCCCGCTGGGAAAGAGGAGCTGATGTCGGGCCAGAGAACAACCCCCGTTCATTTGGGTCAGAATCGGCGGGGCTTTTATCAGGCGCGTTGGATACATGAATGGGGGAAGTGGGGCGAGCAGAATAGCTTAGATCTGGGGGTCCTTGAATCTTCGACATTGCGCCACTTTGATCCAGCGACGAAATATCGGATTCGGAGAAACCATTGTTAGCGGTGACCGATGGCGAGGTGCCTTGACCCGAATTTAAGGTCCCTGTTTCTCCAGACACTCCAGCCGAAACATCGGACGACGCTTCAGCTTGAGAAAATGCACCGTGCGCACCTATAAGCAATGATCATCGGCAAATCTGAAGGCGTTGGTCTGCACACGTACCAGAATCTACCGCATTGCAATGGGTTTCTAGTTCAGATTCAGCGCTGCCATCAACCTGTGGAGATTTCGGTTGGATGGATGGGCTGAGATGAGACGGTGTAGAGCCGTCAAGCGACCGGACCTGAACTGCCATTTCGTTTGATACCGTGGATGGTTGATCTGGAAGAGGCTGAAGGGTATCTGTACCACTAGATGCTGTAGACATTTTTGCCTCCGACCGCTGTGGATTCATGGAGGGTTCTGAGCCGGAGGTCGTCGTAACAGTAGCACAGGAAGCGAATAGCGATTGGCAACATCCATCGAGATTCGCGCCCGGTACACTACGCGTGGCATGACCCAGGGGCACAACGAGGCCAGCGACCTCGTCGTTCGAATGCGCTATGGAAGGATCTGCGAGGGACCGTTGGCTCTGGGGATCGTCTACGCCGCTTGATTGTATATTCAACGACCGAGGTCCAGGGCTCTCCGAAATAGCCGGGGATATGTTGACCGATGTCGAGGACGAAGTTGAGGTGGAATGCGGCGAAAAACCATCGGACGCAGAACTTTCGGCGGAGAAGGAGGGTTTCGAGGGGTCTACATTTGAGGGACCGCTGGCGTTTAACGACAAAGATTCGTTTCCTGCGCCATCATGCTCCTCCAGAGGTAGAGAGCAGGGAAGAACGCCAGATTGGATGTGCAAGAGCTGGTTAACCATGGCAGGGTCATGATTGGAGAGTCTGAAGGTCATCCGTTAGTTCAGGCAGGTTTTATACAGCCCAAAACTACAAATACGCACACATTCAAGGCAGAGAGATCTAGATTGCGAAATGCATTCCCGGAAAGATTTAAAGCCCGGACGTATTCAGCGGTCCTGGACGCCAACGGGTGGGAGATCCGACACAAGACACTTGATAGATCCACCGGGGTAAGATGCATTATCTGCTGGAGTTGATGCGGATTCCAAAAAGTCCTAGCTGCAAAGCTCACCGATGATATTGGTGGCGGGGATGGCAGAGGGTGAACTAGGATCGAGAGGTTTGTGGAAATAATGAACGCGCGAAGCCTAATTCTGACCTTGTGCCATATTATCTTCGTGCTCATCGTCGTAAGAGTCTAGTTCCAGACTTCCTCCGGGAATGGGAAAGCGATCGGCGGGAGACGACATCTTGGGCGGAAGGAGAGAACGCGTAAGATCATGGCCCAGCTCACCCTCCAATATATGGGCTATGAATACATCCAGGACACGCGCAATTGGCGTGGCCGTCGCACCTCATCGAAGGTGCTAGATAGCCTCGAGATAGGCAGAAGACTTACTCGCGAGGTGGCCGCGTGCCGTAATAAAGCCGAGGTAAGTATTTCCGCCGCAGATGGCGGCCAGAGCGGTTGGTTACATTACCTCTCTCCACATCTTCAGTATGTTATGTGCGGTGAGCGTAGACAACGGATGCTTCCTGGCACGTGATCAGTTCACGCAAAAGAAAAGGGACAAACAATGCCAACGCTTTGCATTTTCTCCGAATATTCAATGTTGTCATTCGTTGAGCCAGCGCTGATTCCTCATTGATGTCAGATATCAAATGATATATTCCGCGATAACTTATACAGCCTAATTTAAAATTCATGAACACTTTGAGTACGAACCCGGAAATCGCGAATATTCAGGGCAACTGTGCACTAACGCTCCCTCCTGCGAGCCCACCGACCGGAAGAGTAACAGTGACTGCGCGACTCTTCGCCGTTCCCCATCCCGGCGGCGCCGTCCCTGTCAAGAGCGTAAAGTTGAGCAGGAGCCCAGTAAGCGTCTGCGTTGGATCGGACACGGTCACATTCCAAGTGTCCATGCTGAATATGATTGTCGAGCTCCCATTCGATTTAACCTGGATGGCGCCAACGCCCGCGGTCCGGGAGGGAATCGTGAACGTCGAGCCAGCTGCCGTCCAGAAGGCGATGAACGCAGTGTTGTGTACGGTGTCTACGAGTGCCGAAATGCTGCCGTCGTTGCGCACCACCTGCAGATTATTTGACTCGGCGGCCGCTTTCTGTGCGAATGTATCCTGCGTAGTACCGGGGTACATCGCGTACGTGACAGGAGCAGTAATATCGCTGTGGGAGAGCCACGCAGCAAAAACGTCGACCGTGTTCGGTGCAGCGGTAGAGCTGCCGATAGCCTGCCAATTTCCCGTCTTCGGACCGAGCTGGAGAGAAAGCGAGGTCGCAGGGTTGGATGCGTTGAATGTGTACCCGGTGCCAGCGTGCCAAAGGGAGTTGACTGCGGTAAAATTCCCTGTGTCTGCAGCGACACCGTCGACGAAAACGTCGCCGGACTGCAGACGCTGGTCCAAAACGGAGTATACAGGGGCGGAGGTTGAAGAAGTTATGAGCGCAATCATAACGAACATGATGTCGTCTTCGAGGAAAAAGTAGGTCTTGCGCCAGGTCAACGCCCGTGTAGTCGGATTAGTGTAGCGCATGGCTGCGATCCCAACCACACCATCTGATGCACCACCAACGAAGGGTTGAATTCCTGTGACTGTTGTGGTCCCGCAGTTGAGAGGTGTGGCGCCGTAATCCACCGTGATGCCAGGGATGAGGTTCCAATCCCATGCAGAGAAGATATCTTGATACTACAAAAAAAATCAGTGAACTGCGTGGACTCAGCCAAGTTTTATATCGAACCTCGTTGCCTATGAATTGAAGGTAAGTAAAAACGTCAGGGGGATATTGGGGTGGTCTGACCATCGGTATAAGTGTAAATTGCTCCGTCGGCTAGATGGAACCCAAGTTGATTTTGAGAGTTGACGCATTCGGCGTTCAGGGTTCGTGTGCTGTACATCTTCAGGGTAATCATGTAGTTTTCTCCGCGGTGTACCTACGAGCTGGATTAGCACAATTTCTGTTACTTCCAATTATTTCATCACCATATAATCGTTCGTATAAAACATCCGGTTTCCGACAATAGAACCTGGGTTTACGGTCGTGCTGGCGGCGATCAAATCATTATAGAAATCGGTAATTTTGGTGGACTCCCATAGTTGCCCAAGCACTTGGATTTGGGTCAAATTGAACTCGAGAGTCGCAGCATCACTTTGAATGATCAGCCGCACATAAAAGGTTTGTCCAAAAATGGACTAACTTTTTATCTGAGACGGGTTGTGCGAGATTGCGTCCAATCACAGTCTGGACAGTTGTCGATTGTAATTTGTGAATCCAAAATGGAGAGGAGGACGTACATAGTCCCAATGGAGAATGTTTGTGATCGTGTTGAGGAAAATCATCCATTGATCCTGGAACCGGGTCAATATTTAGTTTCAAGAAGGGTTAATTCGAATTTACAGCAAGCAGAAGAGTAGTGAAAGCAATCTGCGATGCATTTCCGGACTGGAACTCCGTCCCTCCAGCACAGATCTCGAGGTTGAAAACGGCGTTGGCGCTGCAGAAGGAGTTAGCCTCCTGATAGAACATCCAATCAAACAACTTGCTAGTCTTTTCCATAGGCGCTGAATAATCGTTCAACATATATTCGCGATGAAAAGCAGGAGGAAAATTACCCATTATACAGAAGCCCAACGTGCTGGCCAAATGAACCATCTGCACGAATTCCGTCCGCTTTGACAGTGTTTTGGAATACCAGGTCGCCATGTACGGCGGCATACCCGTCTGCGACCTCCGTCGCGTTCCCCAGAAGTAGCCCTTGGTCGATGCCGATGGATGCGATATCGAGCAGGTTCGCTCCCGTGATCGCAGAAACCCCGTTGATCCCAGTCTGAAGCGTATTGAATGAGCGACCAGTCATTAGTGTGCAACCCGCGAGTTCCGAGGCACTCAGACTGCTGCCCAAAGACAAGCAAACCTGGCCAACCCAGGTTGGAATGAGGATGATCTAGGGATATAATGGCATGTCAATTGGAATCGAAGAAAATAATTTAGGTTCTTACATTCGAGAACCAATTCGTGTTCCTGTGATTTTATATCAACATGGGAAATGCGAGGCGTAAGATTAGATGCTACCATAAGCCGGGAGTGCCACAAGGACACGCGGCTAACCCACCGGAGTCGATACACGCCGGGTTAGTGAAGTCGTTGTCGAACCAGAACGCCATGGCGGCGGAGATTGAAGCTCGCAGGGATGGGTTTCCCGTCCAGTTCGCCGCGTTCTTGAACCCGCCGTGCCATGCAGATGCGAAAGTGTCTGGGCAAAAATCTTTCAGCAAGTACAGATGCAAATTATGTAGGGCGCACTTATGCGAACCCAGTGCTCTTGAGCTGGCCAGCTGCTAGGACTTGCGTCACACCCTGAGGTGTAATCCACGTCGGCCCAAGTTGCGTTTGCGAGCAAAGATGATTGCCTGAGAAAATGAAAGGTTGATAGAACCATGCCGATATGGAAACCCGGAGAAACTCACCAGAGAGCAATATTGGCGGCACCTGTGGATGAGCCAACAATATTGGATAGACGGCGCTCGCGGACGGTGTCAAGATTATCTGTCTGTCCAGAGACCACGGAAAGCGTGGCAAACGCCACGAGACATGATGCCAGAAAGGTGCGGAAGATCATCGGCGGGTGGAAGGAGCAATGTGGGCGGTGGGGAAGAAGATGATATCCTGTTTTTAGTGCTCGCCAGGCCCACCTTTTATACACGCGACCTCCATGCTCAAGTCACACTCCAGTGACAGAACCTTCATGATGGCTTCTCAAGGATTTCTCGGAGAATCTGTTGGTGGCAGTGACCTTTGGTACTGTGAGGGGACGTTTTGGAGCTAGGGTTCAACCGAGTCCCAATATGATTCCTGCCGTCCATCAAATACTTTTCGGGCCTGATGCAGCCGCTGATTACCGACGAACAAAGAACTTCGGACGTCGCATCATTCGTCGCGCCAACCTTGGCGCGCGCGTCGGCCTGATGCCTGGTCGTCGGATCCAATTTTCTTGAGGCCTGTAGGTTATTATGGGACTGGATAGCCTTCTCCACAATGCATTTTTTTTTCCCGCCGACCGAAAAAGGCCAGTAAAAAAACGTCAAGGGCTTGACAAGTTAGTGATGTTCAGGGCACAAGCCCACCGAAGCCCGGCCAAGCCCGCGCCCTCGAGCTGACTGGAATCTCTGGGCAATCTCTGGGCATCGGTTTCACGGTTGAATAGATACATACTATGGGAGAAAATCAGAGAAAATATGACTCACTTAACTCGACTGCGGTGTACATGCGCTTATGAGAGCTCGAGTGACTTGTTGGACGACGTACACGGCAATGTACGGCGTTAGCCAGCACTATGGATCAAAACTGCTGACCGAACTCAGGCTTGGCCTTGGAGGAGTCATGTTCAGTAGAACACACCGCGTATATCGTAACTCGGACGCGCCAAGCGTTGTGGGAGGTGTGTTAAAACGCCGGCCGATGCGCAGATAGAAAATGCCGCCCGTAGTTTCTGACCGCAGGACTGCCATCCGAGAAATTCAAACGATGCGATACATCACGTATTCGTTCAGAAAGAATCAAAGATGTAGTCCATCTGGCAGTGGGCCAGTGGCACCGAGTCCGACAGTGCTTCGACAACCTGTATATCATTTGTGGTGTTTGGTGGTGCCGGATTAATATTCCCCTCTGCGTTATGGACTTCGTGTGCGCGGCAAACCAACGACGGTGGACGAGCGGAGCAAAGAGGAGTTGAAAAACTGACTCAGTCGTGCGCACGTACTTAATCTGAGCCCCATTAGGACTGTAGCAAGTCCCTACTGCCCTCCGGAAGCATTCCTGATGCGTCGCTGGATTCAAGTTTAGAAACAACAAACTTCAACTACTAGTACTCTCTCCTGACAGACGATTCATCGCCGGTGTACCATCGTTCCTCATAGCAAGTACTTAAGTCTCAATAAGTATCTCAGGTCTCAGGCTGGAGCTTCGCGCCTAAAGCTCCGAGCCGAGGCGTGCGTCACGATTGTAGAGGAGCCTAATTGTTTGCCAATTTTCACTCATTTCGTGCGTTGCTGCTCTTTTCTCTTCTAGAATTTCTATCGACCAAGATGTTCACGGTTTACCGACGCCGTGGATCCACTACTTGGTCTGAATTGGCTGTTTTGTTTCCCCAAGTTTTCATCTAAACTTTAGATGACTCCATTAAGGGGTTTCAGAATTAAAAACTTGGGCCCAACTTGTGTCAAAACTTAGCCTCAACTTGACTCCAACTTGGCCACAACTTGGGCTAAGTTGGGACCCAAATTGGGACTTTGTTTGTGAAACCCCCCAGCTGCCGTTTCTGCCTTAACTTCGGAAGTTGAGGCGATGTTGATACGCGAAGCATCAAACAAGTGCGAGAACCGAAGTTGGGGACAGAATTGGCCATGGGGCATCAAGTTGGGACCGAAGTTGGAGGTCAAATCGGGCTCTTGTGCACGATTTGACATTCAACTCCGATTTCAGGTCTCAACTCGGGCTTCAACTTCATGAAGTTGAGGCCCCGATTTTTAATTCTGAAACCCCCTATTGCAGCCTTGACTCAATTATATTGTGTTCACGTCGGTAGCCGCCGGTGCAGAATGTCTGACGTCCACGTCTTGACGGCCGTAACGTCGAGGATTGCCTCTCTGTTTGACCCAAATTCGAGCTACAAATGGATTCGTCGGTTCTCCTGCAACGGACACCGTCGGAGCTGTGCTCTTCCCAGATGATCACTTAACACTAATGTGACCGCGTTTTTTCATGATCATAAATTGCATCAATACATGACGGTCCAAAAACGGCAATGCGGTTGTATTATCTGTATACTATGCTACAATAACGATTGTTACAGACAGTCTCCAAGTGAATCCCGGTTCAAATGAACAAGTAGTGCGACCCAACAAAAAAAAAAGAAAAGAATAGTGGTGGCAATATCTTCGCCTATCCGCTATCTCAAACAAATCTGGCGTTGGGGCAAAATGCAATTATCACGCCGACCCGGAATCGCGGTGAGCAAGCTTCCAAGGATCAGGCGACGGTTCAATCTCGTCGAACTGGATCCAATCGTACCGCTGTTTTTTGTTTCGCTTTAGGTGAGGAACTCGCCTAATAACACCGCAAGCCTCACCTCGAACAATCTTGAATCATGTGTTGCATCTGAATTAACCTGCACTGTATTGGAATCCCGTAACAAATACGAGTTTCGGATGCTCGTCGTCGTGTGCTCCGTAAAGCGTATTGCCATGGATTGACTGCCGATAGTCTTGATATGACTTAGCTTGAACGTTGTTTGCGCTCGTCGCGACGGGGCACCAAGCAGGAAATTCCCCAGAAGGGTCAGTGCGTACACGCGTCCGTGACAGGCAAACAAGAAGTCATACGCTGGCGACGAAGTCAGAATCACTGACAGCATGACGGTATAAACAGCCACGCACCTAGGCTTTGCTTCAAAATCAATATCATCATCGCGGTAGTAATGGTCGCACAGATTGCCCCAGAGCTGACGATGAGAATCAAAACTAGCCGCAGCCGACTGGATCGTGGGTTCGTCAGCTCAGACCCATTGAATATGAGGCGGTACTTACCTCTTCGACGACAGGTCAGAGCTAGGTCCCGTCATCGTCCAAAATTTCCAGGCCAAGCATGAGGCAATAATTAAATCGGTGACCGAGCAGGAGATTGCACCGATTCTGTGGAGAAATTTATGCCTGTAAATGAGAGGGGCTTCGAAGAGAGACGAACGACGTTGTTGTCAACACTATGCCGCCTAAATTCAAAGTCACAATCGAGGCAATAGCAGACCCCCACGAGAACGTAACCTGTGCTCGAGCTGTAAACCTCACAGCGGCGACCAAAACAAGACTCACATGAACTAGAATCAAAAGCACCAAGGGCAGCCCAAGAAGTTTACTGCCTACTCTAGGAAGACGGTGAGCAAATCTATGAAAAAGACAAAAGGCAGTAGTGGACTCACAGAACTACGAATAGATTAGTTAGAAATAGTTGTGATATAGCTGCAGACACGTATGTTGGGATAATTTGCAGCACAAGCGCATCTAGGGCGACCATGAAGTTGTTGCGCCCTCCAGTGCCGATTCCCCCCACACCTATCGTCAAGCATACATCGAACAGCACTGCCCCTGTGCACACAGTGTCGGCGAGGACCAACAGTCCGACACCAATTTTGTGAATCAAAGGGCGAGCCGGGCGCTCAAAATATCGCAGGCACAGCACGATTTCGAGGGTGTACAGTACGATATTAAGCCACGATGCAAGTACGAGCACCCTATTGTGACCAGAGCATGAGAAACGGCGAAATTAAGGAAGAAAACGCAGAAACAAACGTACAATATAACCTCCTGGGACGTGGGCGTATGGTGTGGCATATATTATACAATAATGGAGAGAGATCAAGAAGCTTGGATAACGGGGAAGGAGGATCGTATATGGCGGCGCGGGGCACAAAAACTCTCGAGTCTCCTTTAATATAAGTGTTCCGTTCCTCCTCGCTAAACACCACATCACCTGTCAGTGCACCTACCGTTCCCGCGATCAGTGATGGCTTTGCTTGACGACGAATACTATATGATGAATCCAGCGAGCGAGCGAGGGCGTTCTACGCAACAAAACTCAGCCTGCCCTGTGGCTGAGAAGTGCGTCAACCATCTCCAGAAAATATAGGAACGAATCGCCGAGTAAAGCCCAATACTGGCCTTACTGGCGTCCAAAATTTTAGCTTCATCCCGTGGACTATGCCGCATTGTGGAAGATCTATGCTGATCTATGCGGTGAAAGATTGTTGAGCAACCTAGTTACTGCATGTAAGGTGCTGCTTGGCACCTCTTGACACTTGCGACTTCCCATGGATGATGGCCCGCCGTCAGGTAATGTCCTGACACGACCAACAACGGAAGAACCTCGACTCATCGCCCGAACAACAGTGATTTTTCGCACGTGTAAATGGAGACACGACTCGCGACTGTATTTGATGCATCATGTGACCGTGCATACCGTGACCCGGCTGTGAAGAACTTGGGCGAACACTATTATTTCGATTCTGCGCACTGGTCTCCTAACCCGCTCTTGCTTAATTACTGCATCGCTGGCACCGACGTTGCACACGGACATTAACGCCGAAAATCTACCGAAGGCCGATAACTCCGAAGCGACGCCTCTTATAAGGAAGACGTTTGACGGCTGTCAACCAACTTTTTTTTTCCATCTCCCACCAACCACCATGGAAGCTCGTTGTCCAGCCATTGTCCCATGCCCGCTGTGTTTAACGGTAGCTAGCAGGTATGTGCAAGTCCTCGTTAACCCTTCATCCCTTTCTTTGAAGACTCGATGTTGCTCGACGTGATGATATCTTTTCCTAAAAAAACTTCGAGTCTCTGTATGTCTTACCGGACGTCGGGGCGATGTGGCTCTATGTCATAGTTACACTGATCGGTTTCACACTCTTTTCTTGGTTCTGTCTCCCTACCTTTTTTCTCTCGTCGCTGACTCCGATCTCTTTAGGTTTCCTTGACTGTCACTGGCCACGAGCATTCGGATATATGGGTAACTTGAAGGGAAGAGATCTGCCATGGTATGTACTCCGTCCTCCAATCCCTCGTCTCCGCGATGAGACATAGGAATTACCGCCTGAGCCGCAAGGCATTGACGACAATTCCATGGCTGTATTTTTTCAAAATATTCTGATCTTTCCTACCCTTCTCCACTCCCATGCTTTCCGCTCCATTCCTTCCGCTGGCCTCCTTGACTCTTTCGCTGACCTTGGTGTTTTAGAAGTGATATCCTTCAGACGCAAGTAGTCGACATCATGGCGACCTTAGAGGAGATCAAAACCGGCCGTGAGTCTTTCATCTCCGTTTCTTCGAGGCCAGAGCAAGGGCTTCGATGATGAGCCTATTTATTTTTCAGTTATCCCTGTCTTAACATTCATGTCGAGCTTTTTGAAAATCTGACCTACTCCCTTGCTTTCGCTGCCTTCTTTGTTTATCTGTAGTCTGCCGATATGCTGACGCTATCCACAGATGGTGCCCGGCCCTGTGTGGCCACCTCACTCGATAGAGCACGTCGTCGATGTTGGCCGACGTTGGGCAGTCCGCCCCCTCATGCTCAGTGAGTTCTGACCCTCACCCTCGCTACTGTATGATGTTCTACACGACGGTCTACGTACTTCCATGCCGAAACCGCCCGCCACAGCTCAATACCTTCGGGCACCTTGCTGATCTTTTCTCCACCTCTTTATGTCTGCTTCGTCTCGCATGCTGACCATTACTTTTGCAGGGTCCAACCTTTGGAGCAAGAATTCAAGTTTTTCATCGCCATGAATCCTGTTGGCGGCAGGATGTCCCTCTTGCTCCCTCCTTGCACTATTATCTTAGTACTAGTTTCTTAGCACTGTTTACGAGCCAGGTCAGTTAGCCCGGAGAACTATATCTACTTAAGCACTCTTTCCCTGGCCTCGCCGGACTGCTCTTCGCCATTTATGGAAATTTGTGGCTGTGTTTTGCTTCCTGCCTCAAGGCAAGACTTGCGCGAAGCTTTCATGTGTTCAAGCTCTAGTTCGATGCTCGAAGCAGCGCACGATTTGGATTACCGGGGCAAAGTTAGCGTGGCAACCCACGGATAGAGACGGAGGAGGACGGTGAAACACTGAAACACCGCCTCGACACGTTTCTGACACGACTCGACACCGAGCCCGCCAGCGATTCAATATTTAAGTAATTTTCTTGGTACGACGCTCCCCATGGATAGCTCAGCTGCCACAGCCGCCGTGTACTCCGTCCTTTGCAGTGAAAAAGCCTGGCACTGGAACACTGACGACGGACACAACCTAATATTCTACCGCGATGGGACAGGCGAGGTACGGCTCCCTATAGATCTCATTCGGCGGCACACTTTATTTTCGCGCACCCAGATAACCTCTTGGGCCGAGCTCAACGCCTGGATCTTCGCCATCTTCGAAGGGAAGGTCAACGACCCTGCTACTGTCAAATACACCCCAACCGCTCTCCCCCTTCCCCCTTCCCTCGTCCAACGCCTTGTTTCGCCCTCTCAGCCTCCAATGGTACCCGTATTGCGCGCGTCAATCGAGTTTACGCTCACGAAGCGGCGGACTCCCTTCGGCGTGGGCCTCCCACACCGCCTCAACGAGGAGCTTCTCCTAGACGCCGCCTTCGCGCCGCGGGTGCTCAACATCACCGTCGAACGCGGGCGCTTTCCTGCGTCGTGGGACTACGTCCCCGTCCAACCCGACATACCCAAGTCTTGGTTTCAGTCGCAGCTGACGTTTGATGTGTCTCCGTATCCGGTGAGGGAAACGTGGGATCCTAAGCTCTATGACATGGTAGATAGTATAGGCCAGCCGAACATGACCAAGTTTTGTGCGCACAAGTTGGCCCCAGGGCCTGACCGGGGGTGTGTGCTAATGTAGCTAGTCTTGCCCGTGTGTTTTGTATTTTGTGTCCCATTCGTAGCACATTTTGCTAGTGCAAGAGAAAATCTTCATCATGAGTTGAATCGTGTGACGTGTAATCTTACTGATCCGCCTGCCCGCCGCAACGACATGAGCTCCATTACAATTTACCAGTACATACACAATCCACGCCGGCACGTACCATTCAGAATTCATTAGTACATATACACACGAACCAGTCGTTCATACTAGATCTGTCTCTCACAAAAAAGTCGACGCATCGCGCGGAAAGGCCTTCGCGCAAGATAGTCCGGGGCGTCCATTCGACTAAAGATCACGTCCTACAATGAGCCCCACATCTTTTCTTGAGCCCAACTGTGGACGAACCTTCCAAAGTAGCGCCGGACGCAGGAATCCAGAAAGGTTTCGACGTCCGGTTTCAAGATCACTCGTCGTTTCTGTAACTCGTCTAGCTTGGTTATGATGTCTGGCATGAGGTCGTCTTTTAGAGATCGGGACGAGTCGATCCTCCTCTGCGAGAGAGCTGATTTGAAAGATTTGATCAACTCTGTTTTGACGGCGGCTCCCTTGAACTAGAGTTTGGTCAACGACGATGAAATGAAGGGGGGAGATAAATGGAAGGAACTGACCTTGATATGATGCTTCTTGGCAAGTTCCTTCAAGTCTTGCATTCTCAAGCGGTCCATTGCAGTGCCAAAGGACTCGTCGGTGCACAGAGCATCGCCGCTGCGACCGCAGAATGTAGACAAAACCGCTGTGGAGTCATTCTCTGGGTTGAAGACGCCGTTGCACCTCAATTCTCGGAGATCTGAATATGACACTTCTGTATGTTGCTGGAGGACGATACTGGCAAGAACATGGCGAGTCGCAACTGAAGAAACGAAAAATAAGTAAACTGGAGATTATTATTTCCTCGTATATACTCACGATCGAGCCCCCTGCAGGTGTCGGCAATAGAATTATTCTTGTGTGCGATATCAGCAAGGATATCTACAGTAGATGAATTGTCGGACCAGAAACAAGAGCCAAATTAATCTCTAACCGTCGAAGATGGGTAGATAGTTGTCGACGCCAGCAGCCTGACCAGAGAAAGTGCGAAGCTCGAATTCAACGAGCGCATCGCGATTGCGCAAGAATGGTGGCTCATCAAACATCAGAGGTCTGAACGCCCCAAACCTCTTCCCGACACCTTCGATGATCTCAAACATAGAACCAGATCCTTCGCGGGCAGGGAGTTTGCTGTCGTTGTTCTAAACGATCTATGTTAAAAAAAAGGCTAAACACTCACCAGCGGTAGTAGGTCAGTATAAGTCGCCGGAAAAGACGAATGATGTCCAAATTTATTCTGATGCATTTACCTTCAATTGTAAGCGCACAGGACTCTTCAATTAAGGAGAAAGACTTACCGAGAGTCTCGCGCACGTTTTTCCATGGATCGGGTCTTTGTCTGGCTGCCGAAACCAGCCCGGCCTAGAAAATGGGAAGCGTAAAAACCGGCGCAATAAATCTCTATTCTGCCGACCTTTCTCGTCCCGGGTTTGAAACCAAGAATGTTCAGAAGCTGAGGGATTGTGAGACACCAGAGAGCTTCGTCGATCGAGATCTGGTCTTGAGCAAAACCCGGAGTCTGAAAAGAGCGTGTTATAGCGTGCGGAGTGGCCAAGTCGTACAAGGACTCAAAGATAGAAAGGTACCTTGCAAAGTTCTGTCATGACGCTTGCCACGCCTTCCATGTCTAACTTGAGACGTTCACCGAGTTTCAGTACAGATCCGATTGGATGCCACTTCAGGTCCTTGCGCGTCATTATGAGGCAGGTCAAGAACATCTGCGCCTTCTCTGTGTGGGTTGTTCAGCGACGGATCGAGGATAAAGATAGGTGAGCGCACCACTAAATGCCTCAAACAACGTCAGGATCTGGGCATCTGTGTCGGATATGAGACTGGAGTGCTCCGCTTGAACGAATTGGATTATTTCTTGTAGTGTTCAAAGATGAATACATGACTTGAAGCACGAGGATGTAAGGGAAGTTACCTCGTATGAGTTTGATATAGAGCGTCGAGTGAGAAGACTCCTCGCGAGACTCCTCGTTAGACTCTTCATCATCTTCGCCTTGGAATTCTTGTTCAGCCTGGGTCAAGGGAGCTGCAGCGGAGGACATGGGGGACAGAAGGAGAGACAGCGGTCACTTGTCGTTCCAAACTCCCAAGCAAACCGCTGCAACTTCAAGTTATAGTTGACGGCTAATCTCCGACAACAGCATTCCAGTGCAGCAGCTGTCAAGGCCAGCCAATAAACGAAGATATTGGCCTGTCCCAGCTCGTGAATTGACAGCAATGCCTTGAGGCAGGAATGAGACATCTCGGACCGGTGAGCTCGATCTCGTGATCTAAATCAAACGCGTCGCGTCGCGTCTGCACACAGTAACTTGTGTCAGTTTCTCGATTTGAAAAGAGATTTCATCCAACATGTCAAACACAGAGAACTCGCAGATTCCGGCATTGTGTCAATTACATATCGCCCGCCGTGTCTGTTGAGATTGCACCGGAGGCAGCATCAACACCGAAGCGGTTTGGAACCGCCTAGAGTCGAAAATGGGGAGGCATCTTCAGGTAGCCATCGGGCATGGGCATCAGACTCTAGCTGCCTGATCGTGGTTGTGTTGAATCCGCCAAAAGCTGTTTATAAACAGTTTATTGTCGCCGACATCGACATAAATGGCGTCCCGTCGGCAGGAACACTCTCCAATATTGTGGTCAGACGGACTTTGGGCGGGACGTGGCACGGACTTCTTGAAGAACTTCAAATCATTTGCCACTGCCTTCGGTGGGCTAGGAGAATCAGACGAAGGCGAGGGTGGGGGGTTGTTGCTATGAGGCGAACAAGGAGTGACAGGAAAAGGGAGATGAAACCGTAAAGCTGCCAGCGAGTGATGGGTATCTGCATAAATCAATAGATATAATGGTCAAAACGGGGCTTGGACGCACCCCTATTCGGACATCTGCTAAGCCACGGCAACGCCTTCCCTGCAACAGTGGGGTGATGCACCTGATTCGGTTTGCTGCCAATGGGGTGGGTGTGGCCGAGGCGTCTTGGTCGCGAAATGTCCCTGGACCTTATAATTACAGGGCCTTGGCCCAAGCGGTGTCCGCTCAAGTCATCTTCAAGTTGAGGCCGAGGGTGTAACGGTCATGTTCTCTGCAACGTAGTCGATGTTGACTTCCGAGCCTGGGGCGATGCACCAGTATATGTTGGTTTTCGTAGTACGGATGAGACGGAATTCAAAGAACTTGAAGGAGCTGAAGCCGAACCTGGTGGGTGAGAATGTAATCGACCAGGTTGGTAGAAGTAGAGACCCACAGATATGGACGCTGCGGCCGTGACCGCGGTCAGTGCCACCATGAGAGCGATTAATAGCTAAGCGGTGAGGGAATGGTCAATTATGGAAGGAGAAAAAATGTAGACAGAGCAGCGCACCTGCTGCTATCGCGTCACACTCGGCCTTCCCCTCGAAGAGAAGGCTTTCGTTTCCCGTCCTCTCAGAGTACTCTGAAACAGACGTACAGCATGTGGCAGACTCTCACTCCAAGTCGAAAGGATTGTCCATGATTTTCTTCCGACTCGCAAGACGGGGGGTGGACAAAAGACCGCCACTGTGAAGAAAGACCGCGACCAGATTTTATAGTCGTATCACATCAGTCGCCACCGTGGTTCTGGGGAGAGCTGTTACGCTTTTGTTCTTGCAATGGTGCGTGGCGTGGCGAACTCAAAAACTGGAACACCGTAGATTTGAAAATCAAGTAAAAATCGCGGAGAGGATTGAGGCAAACCATCTTGAATTTTAGGGCATTTCAGGGCATTCCGAAGAGCAAAAAAGCTAGATGTGGCCTGGGTGGCGACTGTGTGGACATTGGCGGAAACAAGCTCTTGCAATGCGAGCCGACGCGTCATCAAACCTGCATAAGAGCTGTCCACTGGACAGCTAAAAGTCGGGACGGAAGCCTCACAACAATGTATGGGACGCAGGCCAGGGTGAACATCAATTGCTGTGTGAGTCGACTCGGTGTGGGTGGCAGCGGTTTTGGTGCTTAGTGCGCCCCGTTTTGCTATTGATCCTTGTACTGGATTTTTTTTTCCGACGCCGGGAGTGACTGACTCTGTGCATAGGCTTTTGAACGTTTGAACACCGTATTTCGACTTGAATGAATTTTTGGTGGTCAGCCTGAGAGCAAAGGAACACTGCACTGCCACCGACGAGCTTTGATCTCTGCAGATCTCTGCTCACAACCACCGAAAGCCAGTCCTCCCCGAAAGAAACCCGCCCAATCCACTTTTTCAAACCCATCCCTCAAAGGCGAACCATCATCTTAACAGGACTCGACGCGGCGAGCACACAAATCCATTTTTCGGCTTCCGAACGAAGTCATCTCTGATATAATTCAAGCTGCACGGCCATCCGACCAGGCGGCGCTTTGCAGGAGTTCAAAGCTGTTTCACGCACTTGGCGTTCCAATTATATGTATACCGAGTCGTAGCGCTCGATGGCTGCAAGTGCAAATCCATTAAACGTTTCTGTTCTACCATCGCCGAATCTTCCAGGTTCGCAGAACTAGTACGGGCCGCCCACGGTTACCAGGTCCACATATTTGAAATGGAAAAGGCAAGTCAATAATGCACGTTAGATGTGCTAGCTGACGTATGAGTATCCCCCAGTGATGAAGACAGTGGTCTGCTGTTTGATTGCTGCAAAGCGCTCCCCAGAGTTGAGAAACTATTCCTCGAAGGCCTTCTTCTGTATAACACTTGGGCAGCACTTGCTTTCCGCCACATTTCCCTCCCTCATCTCCTGTACGCTCTCTGCTACGTTGCGCGGTCTGTGGGCCTCTACGATTCCGTCTTTACTAGTTCGCCATCCAGCCCTGGAATCCATCCATTTTGAATGTGACATACTCGGAGATCGAGTCCTGGCCATCGACCTCGGCTCGAATCCCGATGGTGAACCTCCAGCGTTGCCGTGTGTTACGAAGTGCCTTCCCCATTTCGTGGGTCTGGCATTTCTCTTGCACGCTATCCTTGGGCGCATGGATTAAGATTCGGGTTCCTTTGTGAAGATCGGGGCAGAACATTTGGTGGATATATGTCCGAGATTGCAAGTGTGTCGCCTCAGTGAGTTTTCGAGACCTTAATGGGACCTTCGGTCCTTCAAGCTTAAAGGCGTTTCCAGACGATGTTGCCAAAAGGAAGGTCAACGGGGCTTGGGAACAATTTACGGTCGATGAATTCTTCGAGCTGGCTGGTATTTCGCGGATTTGAGTACCCCGTGTACAGGCTTTCGCCTCTTCCCTCGGCGTCCTCTTCCAAGGCATGCGACTCTGGCGTCGAGGCGTCGGCTCGCGACTGTATTACACGGCTCGGCTGCCTTCAAAAAGCAGGACGGTCTGAATTCAACGTCCGCCACCGGTGCCTCTACCGTCCAAATTTATTAGTATGGTGAAAGCTTTTGACGCGGAGTCTCGCAGGGCCAATCTCTTCGGGGTGATCTTGCATGTGGGAGGCCAAGATGATCGTGCGAAGGGAGGAAGAAAAGTAAAGGCACCGAGTAGGCACCGAATCTAGGACCACTTTACGCAAGACTGTGGTATGACGCCTTGGAGAAATAAACAAGCGGACGACCTGCTCACAATATGTAAACCCCACAAGTGCGAACTCGCACCCAGATAATTTTTGTGACCAATAACGATATACCGAGATATAATGATGCGGGGTATGGACCTTCTACAGATAGATAAGTATAGGTAGGGTATATGGCTCTACATTCTTCGCTGCTCCCTTAGCACAACGGCGGCCCTACATGACAACGCACCCCTTCCCCTTCCCCGCCTTCTTCTCCTTCTTCTCCCTGCGGCGCGCCTCCTCCGCCTCCTGCGCCAGCTGCCGCCCGCGCTGCTTCTCCTTCCACGCATCGCGCAGCATCTGCGCGTGGTTATCCTCCTCGGCCTGGATCTGCTGCGCGAGGATGAGGTCGCCGGGGTCACTCGGCACGAACATCCCCGCCTCGATCTCTGCCGCCCGCAACGCGTCCTCCGCCGTCTGCCCCGCGTAGTCGCCCCCGGCCGGGCTCGAGCGCACAAAGTTCGAGTCGACCCACGTCGAGTTCCCGCCGTCGACGTCCTCGAGGCGCTCCCACACGACGGAGCCCTCGTGCAGGAAGACGCTGTCGGTGACGAGGGAGTAGAGCGAGGTGTCTGCGTGCGAGGCGTCTGCGTCGCCGTCTAAGGGCGAGGCGAAGGGGGAGGACGGGGAGGAGGTGCGCTTGGGCTTGTGCAGGACGGAGAGGTGCGAGTTGCGGAAGAGCGCGACGAGGGAGCCCGGGGGGAGGGAGGTGGCGAGGTGGAAGAGGCCGTGGTATGTGAGCTGCGACTGTGTGCTGTCGAGAAATTGGCGGATGGCCATCGCTGTCGGGTATCATGAGTAAGGATAAGTGAAAGAAGAAAAAGAAGAGAGGGAGATGGGGCCACGTCTGCACGCATTGTGCGAAACCGCACGGAGCCTTTTGCTTATTTCTTGCCGTTTCCAAATCTCGACACACCGCATTGCTTGCGGCCATTCTTTTTTGAGCGAGATTTCGAAATAAAAAACAGGCCGCGTGGGGATGCGCGTGCAGCCATAGCTCGCGCTCTCCGAGAAAGATAAGACAACAAAGCAACGCGCACCGTCCTCAATTTTGGCGCGCTCCTGCGGCGTAAAATTCCCTCCGCTCCCCCCTGCACTGCTAGATCCCGCGCCGGACTCGTCAACAACAAGCTGGCCCTTGGCGGTGTAGTCCGCATCGACGATGTACGTGACGGCGGTGTCATAGTCTTGCGCGCGCGTCAAAACCGCCTCCGCCTCGGGACTCGCGGGGTCGACGAGCCAGCCGTGGACGAGCTGGATGCCCGCCTGCTCAAACAGCTTCAGCGCGCCGTTGTCCCCTGCTGGTCGGAACGACGTTGCACCGGTGAAGAGCGGGTTCAGGTCCATGCCCTCTGCGCGCATTTATTCAAATCAGCCAGCTGGCCAGGGTAAGTATTATCCACGCACTCTGGGTGAGCGGCATTATAGACAGGGCCGCAGAGATATCCACATCCGGCGCGTGCGTCAAGAGGTACTCGCCCACCAGTTGCGACAGAAACTCGTATGAAACCGAGTCGCGGTCCCGCGGCAGAATCTGAATGTCGCCCCGCAGGATTAAGATATTACCTGCTCGACGTTAGCACTTTTCTCGGGGAGTATAGAGGCCAGGAAAAGCTACATATTGCAATAAAGGAGCAAGGACTGCAGTGAAACACCAGTGAGCGTTTGAAGCGAGGAATGGTCGTGTCAATGACTTACATACCCGTTGAAATTCTGGGTCACGATTTTCACCTCTTGCTTCGTGTCGTCGGTTCCAAAGCTGATTTTCTTCAGGTACCATACTTCTGCTTCAGAGGTCTGGAAGCTGCGGTCGTCGGCCATGGTGGGGTAGAGTAAGCGCAGTCGCGAAAGTCTTAGCCAAAAATCCAAGTCCCGGAAAGGGAATTGGCAAACAAGATAATTAATAACCGATATTTATCGCTAACTCTCGATAAAGTCCAAAATTTGCCCAAAATTACAAAAGAAATCGCATACAAGTTTCTTAGTTCGTCGGGTTTGAGTGGTAAGCTGTACCCGCATCGATATATACTATGCACAATAATCAAACCCAAGAAATGCTAGCTAACGCGAAAAATTCATCGACCGTAAACTTCACCCAGGCTTCGTTGACCTTCTTCCGCGCCACATTGTCTGGAAATGTCAGTTTTCGAGAAACAAAGCTGGTTTCGGTCTTGAAAACTCACCGATGCGACACGCCTGCAATGTCGGACAAATATTCCCCAAAGTCCTGATTTGATATTCTTCTGGCTTCTCAAAGAAATCGAATTTCTTGAAACTGACAGCGAACGAGAGGAATCTCAGACCTAGGAAACGGGGGAGGCACTTCGTAAAACACGGCAAGGTATCCTGTTCCGAGCGGCGAGAATTAACACGGCTCATGTAAAATAATTCCACCGACTTACGGAGTGCGGCTCGGAAATACTGGTCTGCACCTCTATTCGCAACGTTCCTGTGTGCGGCATGTGCCTCGACACAGAATCCACAATTTCCTCATAGTGATGGGCCCAACAATCAATGGAGCATATGAAAGGAACGTCGCTGCGCGTTAGGGAAGGGAGTATCGCGAAGGGAGCTTCGACGGGTTCGGGTCTTGTCTTGAAGGTGATCCGAACCTCCTTCAATCCAGCAGTCATAATTGCAAAAAGGAACTTGGGAGGCGTTCGTAGGCGCCGGAGACCCAACATCGGAATCCGCGCCGACGTGGATGGCCAGGACTCAATCTCGCAGTAGGTTTCAAAATATAGGGATTCCAGGGCTGGATGGCGGATTAGGAAAGAAGACATCATGGAAGTCCACTCGCCGACCGCGGCAATAGAGAGCGTGTAGGAGATGAGGGAGGGAAATGTGGCGGACAACAAGTGCTCCTGCGTTTCACCTAGATGAGGGCCTTCGATTGATAGGTTCTCAATTCTGAGGAGCGCTTTGCAGCAATTGAATAGTAGTAGAAGATTGTCATCATCAGAGTCGATGTCACTGGCTCAGCCGTCAGCGCGTCAGCTCGCACCTCTAAGTGTATTGAGGACTTGCCTCGCCCAAAGCGAATATGTGGTGTGCGCCCTAAGCGACCGCACCAGTCCTGCGAACTTGGAAGAATTGGCGAGAACGGTATCACAAAAATGCATGATCGATGTACCGCCCTGGAGCGCTACCACACGATACAAAATCGGAACGCCAAGTGCGTGAAATAGCTTCGTAGTCCGGCAAAGCGCTGCTTGGTCGGAAGGCCGTACAGCCCGAATTATTTCAGAAATGACTTCGTTGGGAAGCCATCGGAAAATGGATTTGTGTGCTCGACGCGTCAACACCATGCTCAGGCTCCTGTTAGAAGGAATGGGTGATGGATTCGCCAGAGTGCCTTTTGGCGAGCAACCGTCGGTGATGCCACTCTAGTGCGGCAATGGTGGTCGAAGTCAAGCGTGGCTGTGGCAGTGCAGTGCTTCGAATTCTTTGATTTCTTTTTTTTTGCTGGCTCGATACGGATAGCTGTACGCGTAGATGTAAAGAGTGGCTCGCGGGTTACTTCAAGACAAAAAAGTGATGGTTGGAGAAAGGTCGATGGCTGTACCTGGGGAAGATAATTATCTCAGTTGAACGCTTGAAGCTGAGCGCGCCGAAGCTTCACAGTATCTCTCAGAAAAACGCAGCGGGTTCATTCATATCTGGCAAGCTAAATCTAAGCAAGACGCAGAATGGCCATTTTCAGATCGCCAATGCAACTGGATCTTTCAAACAACGCAGTTTTATGAAGAAATCAAACGGGGACACTCGTCTCGCGTATTTTCGCCCGTATAACCTCCGCCTCATCTAAGGGCAGTCAAATCAGAATTCCAGAAAACTCAATCACGACTCTTCAACTCACCAAAACTATATGCAGTGGATTCCTGCACTAACGGCGAGGTTTCCGCCAAACGAACAAGAAGTGATATCCATCGACGAAGATATATGTCAGGGCCGGGCACTTCGCAATGAGCATATCACACAAGCGCGCAAAGTCCGGAAGTTGGGTGGGATCAGGCGGGGCGGGCATGTTTTCCTCATTGTCGAATCGCGACGGGTAACACCAGCGAAGGGAAATAGATTCCAAGGTGCAGGGTAGAATGGCACTGGAAGGAAGCATCTTGATAATTGATGCCGGCTGGGCAGCGTAAGAACTGAATTCAGCAAATAATGAATGATTATGGAGTGACAACAGTACCTGAGGGATGAATTCACCATCGTCCTCCATGAAAGTCAGTTGGAGCTCAGTAAGATTTGGAAAGAATCCAAATAGAGCATCAATTCCTGCTGTCTCAAAGACATAGAAGCACGCTGTGAGCGAGGTGATATTGGGCAATGCGTTAACGCCCCGCATCTCGGTCAGAAATTCGAAGAAACGGCAGGAAGAAAGGGTAATGTGAGTGAGAGTGGTCCTCTGGATGAGTAGACCTAGAGCTTCGTAGGTGCCAGTATATGCTTGGAGGACTGGGAAGATGGACGCTCTTTCCAAAGGTGTCAAGGTCCCGAGATCTCCCCAAGTTCTAGTCGCGAAGTTGCGGACTTGGGGAAATTTGGGGAGGATGGCGCTGGTATTTGGTGACCAGAACTTCACTCCGATTGTATGCAAGTTCGGGAAAGGGGAGAATTCAGGGCTGAATTGGAGGCTCGAAAAATGGAGTTCCTGGAGGGTGTCACAAGACAGTAGAGAAATCCAGAGATTGCCCAGGCCATCATCGTTGGAGACAAAATCTACGGTGAAATTCGTGACACGCAGAGTCAAGGCACCGGGATCTAGATGCTCTCCAGATCGGACTCTGCACCAGAGGAATTTCGCATGGGTGAGTGCAGGTAGCCCGCACAAGTCAATGATCACTGTCTGCGTGAACTGAATGCAATCGAGGTGCAGTCGATGCAGGCCGGTAAATCTGGGGAGGAATTGGAAGAACGAGTTGATCAAGATGTGCCATGATGGGGAGCTTGTGCGCCAGGGTTGACTCGCAGTGCATGAGCGGACGTGTGGTGCCATCTCGGGCGAGGACCAAAATCTGAGGCGCTCCATGGCATTGTCAAGCTGCCCCTGCGAGGGCAGGTGATTGCGCAAATGAGGGCGGACTCGAAAGTCGGCAAAACCCAAAGGGCGTGCGATGTTGCGCAAAGCGCGCTGTGTCGACGAGAGACTTCTGAGAGCATCCAGAGGCAGATAAGAAAACACCTCCAGCCACATCTCATTTGGGAGTTTCTCCTTGAAATTCATGGGATAGATGGTGAGTGCGTCAAGAGGTGTCAGTCGCCCTATCACTGTCAGCCATACTCTGATCGACACGTGAGGGACCCCCTACCAAATATTTGGCCAGGTTTGCGACCAAACAAACCGCCTTTCACCACGGCCACTTGCTGGCTGAAGCGCGACGCGTCAAGTGATCTATCCCTGCTGAACTCCTTCAGTTTGGAATGTGAATTCATATCTGGGGTGTTTTCTGTTCAAAACTCAGCCAAGGGGTGCAGGATAAAAATAGGCGAGGCATCAAAAATAACGAGGATTTGGAATCATAAACACCAAGACAAAGAAGTGAATTATCCAAATGTGAAAGAGGCCAAATTCTGAACATAGAATCCTCTCCGTGCAACGAGAGAGCGTTGAGACTGTGAGTTCACGACGGAGATATACTCGGCAATCGGTCAATCACGTGTCGATCAGAATAGGGCTAATTTAAATAAGGCGATCTGACACCTCTTGGAGTGCGTGAAGAAAAGGTCGGGATCCATCGGTGGGCACTGGGTTGGTTAGGGTTGGGGCGCAGAAATTTCAGGAAATTGAGGAATATGAATTCCAGAGCTAGGACGGCTGAATCGGAATCTAGATAGAATATATATGCCCTTAATTTTTTGTACAGTTGATCCTCGAAATCCTACACACTACTGCTACTAGTACTAGCGGTGCTGTGTGCAGCGCCGCTCAAACCGATTTTCCGCGTCCTGGAGCATCAAGCATGTCAGACATCGAGGTAATCACGACTCGAGACCGTCAAATGAATTGGTGGACAGGGACTTCACCGAAAGGATTCAAATGAAGTCTCTGTGGGTCTGTAAATCCTTGGAATTCCGATCCGTCAGAAAAACAGCATCAAGCCCCATATCCCGCAGTGTTTCCAGTCGAACTAGGACGTCTTGTGGGGGAGGGAAAATAATCTTGGATGTACGAAAAATACGGAGAAAGCCCAGACGGGAGGGACAACAGAGTGATTGGACCTCGGGGGAAATGATTTCGCAACGGGACTGCACCATGGCGAAGAACAGATCGCGAGGGAACAGTCGGTCTTCTTCATCTCCAAAGGAAGGACATCCATATAAGAGAGAGGTGAGATTGGGACAGAGGTCAGACGATGTTCCGGCCAGAGTCAAAGCATCGAGTAGCGTGGACTGTTTCTGGGGGGAGAAGTGGGCTCCAAGGAGGAGATAAGTGAGGGCAGGGAGACCTTCGAAGAGCGCGATGAGTGGGGAGGACTCGGAGAGTCGGCAGTGCACCAAAACCAGTTTCGTTAATGTGCAACTGGAACGCTGAATGAAAGGAAGCAATGTGTCGAGCGTTGTAGTGAGTGATGAAGATAATGTGTCGAGTAATGGTGTTTCGAGATGATTTAAGATTTTGGGTTCCTCCACATGGAAACGGCGAAGGCGAGGTAACAAGACCATATCCTGATTGTATGGCACGTACTGGTGCCGTGTCTGGATGGCGCATTCGATCAGAGCTGGCGCTGCCGCCAGAATTTCGAGATGACGAGACAGGAGGTGGTTTCCCCGATAGTGTGTGATCTGCGCCCACGGAATATTAATGTCGGATGGTGATTCAGCTCTGAACTCTCGATCGGTCAGCGCAACGTGGCGCAAGGCCAAGGCTGCTATAAATACGTTCGGTATCGAGAGGGCGCCATTGGGCAAGGTGGGGTCGAGGGCCACTTCCAATTTCTCTAATTGGGCGAGACGTCCGGCGGTGGGGCGTAGCCAGTCAAGCCCGAGTCGACAGCGATCTGGCTTCGGGCCGGAGGTCAAGCGCAAGATGCGCCAACGACCGCAGTGCGCGACGACTAGATCCAAAAGTCCAGATTCGACATATTTGCCCGCCTCGCACGCAATATTGAGCAGCGTGTTCGCCGACCGCAGAAGTTGAGCTTCCGTCATGGCCCGTCGTTTATCGGCTTCGCCAATATCTAAGATGTTCCCCGACCGTAGCAGTTGAGCTTCTATCATGGCCCGTTGTTTATCGGCTTCGCTGCGAGGGCTCGCGCCCGAAGCCATCATTGGTGAGGGGGAGAGGGTGATGAAGCACCACAAAGGGGCATACGAAAGCGCTGCGCGTCGCCAGGATTGGGATATAAGAGCAAGGTGCCAAGGTGCTCTCGGCCTGTTCGTGGGGTTTTCTTCGCCCAAGAGCACCCATGAAAAGATATCACAAATCAGCTCCTGTGGCAGGCAGCGAATTGGATGTAGAACGGCGCGATGCCGGCGGACGCTCTCCGCCATCTCGTCACGCTTTCGAGTGAGTTGCACGAGCATATCCTGCAAACCAGCAAGAGCGCTGTGGATCTGAGCATCCCGCGATGCTAACCGCGCGAGCGTGCTCTGCAGGCTTTCAATCTGGAAATCTAGAGCGTCCAAGCTATTCTCTCCATTGGAGATGATATCGCGGATGAAGGGAATTTCGGAATCGAGTGGGACGTCGTTGCTGGTCAACAGATGGGTAAAATCGCGCGAGAAGGGTGCTGGTTCAAGAGACGACGCGGAAGGTTGTTCCATGAACAAAGTACCTGTGACAAATGTTCGAATGGTCAGAAAACAAGACCCGAAACGACCCCGAGTGTGAGTGACAAGGAGGATGGGTAGGAGAGGGAGGAGGGGAGGAGGAGGATTGATTTATACTGGCGCGGTCTTGGCGCGGTCCCAAAATTGGAACAACCAGTTTACTAAGGACAAAAATGTAGCTAAATATGGGTGATTATCCACACTCGGCTCCAGTATGTCGCTAGAGCAAAACGCACTACTACCGGGGGGCGGAGAGTACTCAGTTCCGGCCACAACTCCCTGTCCGACACGGACGAACATCGGACCGGCATACGCGGCTCAAAAACCTTTTTTAGGAAAAAATCCCCGCGTAGCCAGGAGTTGCGCTGTCACTGAGGACCCTGCAGTCCCGTTGGGCACGCATGCGGAACCTAGAAAGAGAAAGAAAAGAGAGAATATAACAGATGATAATATTTTTCCACTTGCTAAGACGGCGGGGGGACCGACGCAGCTTGGGAAATAGCGAGGTAGAAGTCTCGTCTGATTCTAAGCATTGGGGTTGCATGGAAAATTTCGAGGACATCATACGAATATTTAGCGAGCAGGGAAGTGATTTCCCGTCTTGAGATCAGATCCCTGAAGAACAGTCCGGTAGTGGTGGTCATTGCCAATGTCGATTACACACGGCTAAAGACGAGTGGCTGTGTACATGTGATTGTACTAATCTAATTTAAGGATAGTTCGCCACTTCCTTGAGGCTTGCTCACGCCCGGGCTCGCAAGAAACCAAGTCTGTAATCGCACATACCTCTATAGCCATGCCTCCCTCTGCCCCTCTCACCAAAACCACCCGCCTCTTCGCGACGCACCAGGTGCCTTTGGAATGCGACATCTACTCCGCGGCCGACTACCCCAGCGAAGGACCCGTCTTCCTGTACTTCCACGCCGGCGGCCTCGTCAGCGGTGGGCGGAGCACCGTCCCACCGTGGCTGGCACAAGTCCGTGCATATATCTCGCTCCGACGCTTGGCTGATAACTGTCTATCCATGTAGACCTGCTACACTCGCCAATGGCCCCTCCTCTCCGCCAGCTACCGCCTTCTCCCACAGGCCCAGGGACCGGAGCTCCTCGCCGACGCCCGCGCCGCGTACGAGTTTGCCCGGACGCTCAACACCAATCCCGCCTCCTCCTCCCCCAGGCCCTTACTAGCCGGCGGCTCCTCCGCAGGCTTCCTCCTCGCCGCCCTGCTCGCGCACCACTGCGATCCCAAGCCCATCGCCCTCCTCTGCATCACCGGCATCCCAACCTTCCAGCACCCATTCTTCAACTCCTCGTACCTGATCCCGCCGGACGAAGTGCGCGACGAGGACGTCGAGGGGATGCTCTCGGAGCCCGTAAGCGTGGGTACCTCGCCGTACCAGTTGACGTTTGCGGTGGGGATGTTGGATGCCGAGGGCAAGAGGGATTCCGCGTTCGAGCTTCAAGATCGCGAGCCGGGAAGTGTGCCAGAAGAAGCCCAAGGCCTCTACCGCCCCCATTATCAGCAACCCCAAGACCCCAACCGCGGGCTCCTCTACGACTACTTCGTCCGAAAGAACATGTATCCCACCCTCGTCGACCGCGCCGTGGACCCGGGGTTTGAGTGGGCGCGCGACCCGCATTACAAAAGCCAGCTGGCGGCGTGGCCGGTCACGGTATTCATCCAGGGCGACGACGACCCCGACGTGCCGATGCGCGTGTCCAAGGACGCGGCGGACGCGTTGGGGCCCGGGCGGGGGGTCTTCTGCCTGGCGCAGGGAATGAATCACCTCTATGAAGCGGATAAGTTTTTGGAGGATGGGGGGCTCGGGATGGATGCAGTGCGGGAAGCGGTGCGGGCGCTGGACGAGGCGGTGGAGGAGGCGTTGGGGGGTAAATAGTGGAAGAGATAGAGCCAGATGGGTACAAAGAATTGGTAGGCGAGAACACCGGATCCAGCTGGATGGCGGTATCAGCCGGCAGACCAACATGAAGATAAAGCCATTTTGGCGGCCCGTCGTAGTAGTCCTAGCACCACAGAAGGCAAAGGAGCATGAATATAATTCAAAAAGCGGAGTACCTAGATAAACATAAGAAACACTTGAGGCAGCAGAGCAGCAGACACATACTACAGGATCGACAGACCGGGCATATCAGGTGTAGCACTCTGCTGAAGACGACGGTTTTGCGTCGCGCGGTAGCGCTCGAAGAATTGGTTCGCGACTCCGCGAGATTTGTGGGGTGGACCGAGCAGAACCAACAGTTGATTGGGCGGGCGAGTGCAGCAAACTTTGGATGAGGCTACGCGCCGGGGACGAATGGGACGGGCAAAGTGAAGTCAGAAGGTGGATGAGATGCGCGCACATCTAAATCCACAACGAGATGCATGGGGTCGCGTCGGAGCGGCTGCGCATAAAGACGCGAGATGCAACTGGGTGCGTTGTGCGCTCTCTTGCTTCACATCGTACGTGAACGGCACAAAATCAAATCGCCTTCTTCATCACAAACGCAAAATACTCGAATACCCCGGCCTCTTCCCTGAGCTCGAGAACCTGCAGCTCCCACACGGCATCGCGGATAAGGAAGGGCTTGATGAAGTGCGGCTGGCGGTACGTGATATAGACGAATGTCCCGCTAGGCTTCAGGGCGCGCGCGACCTAAAAGTTAAGCAAAGTCGAGGTCAGATGCCATATAAAAATATTGAAGCGAAGAAAGTGGAACCACACCTCATCGATATACAACCTCGTATTCTCCCTCACCTCCTCCGGCGGATCCCACAAACTGCCCCACAGCATCGCGTCCAACGTCCCCTTGTCAATCGCCACATCGAACTCCCTATCCTTTACACCGCCCATCTTTCTTACATCCTCGACCCTCCATTCGATGCCTTCTTTATCGTTGAATCTTGCCCTCATATCCTCAATCACCACCGCCGAAAAGTCCACACAGACTTGGTTGGTGTATCCTCGGGCGTGCAGATCGATGGGCAGATTCTACGAGACGATCCAAGAATTACGAGGAGTCGGTTTTAGTTTCACTAGTATGGCGTACGCTGTTTCCGCATCCAAGATGGAGGATACGCGGGAATGCACCGTTCGGCTCAGGAAGAGATTTCGAAAAAAGCGACTCGAGATTGGAGAAAGACTTGAACCATTCGAATGTCGCGTCTTTGCTGTCGTCGCCTGAGTATCGCTGGTCCCAATATTCTGGTCGAGAAAGCTCCTCGAGAGTTTTGGCGTTGGCCATGAGAAAAAGAACGCGGTCACGAGTTATCGATGCGGCGCGTAAGCGACGGTTACGAGGATGAGAGTGGTGATGAGGAAGAGGACGAGTCTGGTATCGACTCTGACAGCGGCGACGACGACGAAGACGAAAACGTCGCTCCTAATCTGCAAAGCACCGGTCGGGCGTCGCGCCGGGATGTTGTGCGCACGATCCCCATAGCCAGTACCTCGAAAACTCAGAGGGTCGATGTTGAGTACGCCGAGAGCGATTCCGACTTAAGGGACGAGGACATGGGGAGACGATTCCGGATGGAGGATGGGGATCCGCTGGATATTCCAAGCGATGAAGAGGATAGGATGGATGAGCATGAAGAGGAAGGAGAGCCTGGAGAGGAAGCTGCGCCGAAGTGGAAGCTGAACTTAGCAGCCAAGGCGCAGGCTGCGGCATCGTCTAATCCACGACGGCGGAAAGATTGGACAAAGCTCATATACTCCAGCGAGCTGACGCCCAAGGAGGTGTTAGCAGGAAAGGAGGAACCAGAGACGGCAGAGGATGAGGAAGACGACGACGGTGAATTCTTCCGGTTCAAAAACGTTCCCAGGAAGGATGAGGAGGAGGAGGAAGTGGATTCCAGCAAATTGTGTGGACGGAGGACTTGAAAAAATGGGAGGACGAAGATATACTGGACTCCATCCGTGGGCTGTTCATCACGGGTCCAGTGGCGGCAGATATTGTCGAGGACGAGGGCTACGAGGATGTGGAGGGTGAGGGCGGCGATTTTGAGGACCTCGAAGTGGGTGATGCGGCCCCGCCAGAGGCGTCAGAGCCAGCGACCACGGAGTCAACACGAGCGGCCACACTGGCAAAGAAGAGGGAGGAAATTCGACGAAAAATACGACGACCCCGAGACCTCCAAAGTGGACTTTTACATGGAAAAGAAGGACGAGATTTCGCGGCAGCTGCAGCTGAACATTGAGGAATTCAAAGACGTTTCCGCGGAAACGCGCGCCCTCGTCGAAGGCTATCGTCCGGGCACCTAGTAGTATGCGCGCATTGAGCTCGTCGACGTCCCGTGCGGGATGATCGAGAACTTCGATCCCACGTGAAGTGGACTCCGAATAACGCAGCAAAAGCTTCCCGCCAAATGACGGTCACTGCGAGCCCACGGACCACGGCACTCTCTTTCTCTCTCGTTCAGCCTGGCTATAAACAATGAACACGACGACGCAGAGTACGATGTGCGACTACAATGAAATCACGGTGGTAGCACACAAATTTAGGGAAGAATACCTTAGCCGACTCGACTCGGAGTCCACAATCTGTAATCAATAATGCGACGAGACGGGAACGCGTCGCCACATCTGAGGTTGAGTGCAGGCTCACCGGCCCCGGCAGTTGTCCTCGCATACAAACAGATCCTCTTGTGCGTCTCGACCAGCGTTTGTTTCTATCTTGCGCAAAGGAAACAAAAGTATATATTGTGTGCGACTCGGAGGACACAAACAACACGCATTTCACGCCCAGCGTTCAACCGTTGATATTGAACGTAATGTTCTGCGGGCCGCTAATTCTGCACGCCACGCAAATCGCCTCCGCCAGCGCCGCGCGCTCAGCGACGGGGATTTTCTCAACTGCCCCAGGCGCAAACCCCATGCCCCGTAGGCTCGGGAAAAGCCCGAGCCAGCGCACCGCGCTTCGGATGTCAGACGCGCGGAAGCGCGCAGAGCCGTCGCGGTGGAACCAGATATTGCTGACGCGCGTCAGGCGCGTTTCGGGGAGGAGCGCGGTGTTGTCGTTCGAAGGCAGAACGTCCCAGGGGAGGGAGGCGGCAGTGAGGGGGAAAGTGAAGTCGAGCGTGAGGGGGTGCGCGCCTGGGAGCGAGGCGATGGCTTCGAGGGCAGCGCGGTACGCACGGAGGTCAAAAGTCGCCGAGCGGAGGTTAGACATCCACCGTGCGGGTTTAGGCAAAGAGGTGAAGAGGAGGGAGATGGAGTGCACATTCGGGACGGCTGGGAGGACGTAAGGAATGTAGGGTGGCGGCGCAGTGAGCACCCGCACGTTGTTTTCCGGGGCTGCGACTATGGGCAGCCGGGGGAGGGAGAACGGTCGAATTGAATCCGGCTCGATTCGGAGATGGATAAGGTGTGGATGGCGGTTCACCAGGGCCACCAGGTCGGCATAGGCGAGGTTGGTCTTGGGTTCCACGGTTAACCATTGCATGTGCCTTCCCAGGTCGAGAGACGCGACGACGGCAGAGTATGCACTGTCTGTGAGGCCTGGCGTTGGTCTTAGTATGAACTTAGGCCAGCAATGGGTGTCTGCGAGCGTGACCAATGTGAGCTGTTCTTCGGGAAGAGACTGGATTCGCATCCAGTCGTCGAACTCGAGTTGACCGGGGCCCTCTATTGTTCGTTCGTCCTTCGGCCAAGGCGGTTTTGAGACGCGTTGATATATCCACATCGACAAGACAGCCAAGGTCATGACTCCGGTGACAAGGTATGCGAAGAAGAGGGGAATACCGAAGATGACGACGGGGAAGATCATCGCTGGAGAAAGCCTGAATGAGCCCAAGGGCCAGTGGGGCGATTTCCATCGAATCGGGGGCGAGGATCGTGGATGCGACAAACATACATGCAGAAGGGAATTCGTCGCAACTACTAGCGTGGTGGTGGCTGAAGAAGGAACACGCGAAAGAATGTATGCGGTTTCTTTCGGGCCATGGACCAAGTAATGCTTGTTATACATTCCAATGTCCGGGATTGGCGCTGTCACGGAAAGAATGTTGACTAGCACCCTGTATCCCAACTGCAGTCCTGCGAATTCGTCGTCGCACACAAGCCTCTGTATGGGGCTTATTCCAGCCACAACGATTATCAAGAAAAACGACTTCGAGAGTGAGAGCGTGCCTGATTGAATATTGGCCTCGGAAATGCCAAAACGCGCTAGGTAGGGCAACATGGCGAGGCGTCGGAAAGACGAGGAGAGCTGGATGACTTTCCAGAGATCGCGGTCCCCCAGAAACGAGCATATGTGTTCCAACAGTTCGTTGGGAAGTTTGTCCATAGTGGTAGAGAGCAGGCAGATTGTCAAATCTTATGCGATGCCCAAGCGATTCGGACTGCCGCAGCGCCTGTTAGTGACTCCATTTTCGGACTTGGCCTTGTGCCGACGGAACTGGCGGAAGAGACTGCGTCAAGTCTACGATGGTGATCATGATGAGGTAAAAGGCAAGTAATCGCGTCGTGCTAGTGACAGGTCAGTGTACGATTCGAAGATTTGAATATTTCACTCTCGATTTTCAGACATAATTCAGACAACTTTCAGTTACAACAGAGATGACAGAGCGTGATGCATTATATGTTACAATGGGGAATAGGAACAGTACGGTAACAATATTACACCAGTAGCAGATCTCGAGTCCATCCAACAAGAAAATTATACAATGCGAGGGGAGGGGACGGAGCACCCACGTCCCCTGCCTCGCCCTGTCGCATCGCACCACCCATTTACGCTCCGTCGAGAGCGAGTGCATGCTGCGGACACCCCGACCGCCTCGCCGCCTCCTCCCTCCACCAAAGTACATCCGTCTCGATTCGGAGCAGCATTTTCTGGGGCGCCGTTTGTTCCCCCCTGCAAATGAAAAACCCTGAGTATGTCCGATTGAACGAACGCAACAAATTTGGCTCCCGGCGTTCAATCATTATTAAACGCAATGTTATGCGGCCCGCCAATGCCTCTGCACGCCATGCAAATGGCCTCCGCCAGCGCCGCGCGCTCAGCGACGGAGATCCTCTTGACTGCCCCAGGCAAGAACGCCAGGCGTTGCAGGCTAGGGAACAACCCGAGCCAGGGCATCACGCTTCGGATGTCAGACGCGCGGAAGCGCGCGGGACCGTCGCAGCAGAGGAAGAGGGTCTTGACGCGCCCGAGGCGCGTTTCGGGGAGGAGCGCGCTGTTGTCGTTGCCTACCTCGAGATCCGTCGAAGGCAGAACGTCCCAGGGGAGGGAGGCGGCAGTGAGGCGGAAAGTGAAGTCGAGCGTGAGGGGGTGCGTGCCTGGGAGCGAGGCGATGGCTTCGAGGGCAGTGTGGTACGCGGCGAGGTCGAAGGTCGCGGAGCGGAAGGCAGGCACCGACAACGCGCGCTTGGACGATGGGGCGAAGAGGAGGGAGATGCGGTGCGCATTCGGAGTGGCTGGGAGGAGGTAAGGGATGTAGCATGGCGGCGCGGTGAGGTCCTGCACTTTGCTTTCTGGGTGTGCGACTATAGACAGCGGGGTGAGGGAGGAACGTCGAATTGAATCCGAGCTGACTTGGAGCTCGGTGAGGTGTGGATGGTGGCTCACCAAGGCCATCAAGTCAGCATAGACGAGGTTGGCCTTGGGGTGCACGGCTAAGTGCCGGATGTGCATTCCGAGGTCGAGAGACGTGAGGATGGCGGAGTATGCGCTGTCTGTGAGGCCGGGTACTGGTTCCAGAATTAAATACTCTGGGCGGTGCGAGGAATGGTCTGCAAGCGTGACCAGCGTGAGGTGTTCTTCGGGAAGAGACTGGATTCGCATCCAGCCGCTGAAGGACAGCGAGCAGGTGTCATGCATGTCATGGACGATGCGTTCGTCTTGCGGCCAAGGCGGATCCGAGATGCGTCGATACACCCACATGGATAGGACAGCGAAGTTGATGACACCAACGACCAGGTACACGAGGAAGAGAGGAATGCTGAAAATGACGATGAGAAACATCGTCGTTGGGGAGTGCCGGAACGATCTGAAGGGCACTTTCCATTGAATCCGGGGCGAAGATCGTGGATGGGACGAGTACAAAAAGGAACCCTTCCTGATCACCAGGCTGGTGGTCGCTGAAGAGGGAATACGTGAAAGAATGTATGCGGTTTCTTTGGACTTTTGGATCATGTAATGCCTGTTGTATATCACAATGTCTGGGATTGGCGCTGTCGCGGAAAGAATGTCGACTAGCACCGTATATCCGAGCTGTGGTCCTGAAGATTTTTCATAGCACACGAGCCTCTGTATGGGGCTTATTCCAGCCACAACGACTATCAAGAAAAAAGAGTGCGAGAGCGAGAGCGTGCCCGATTGAATATTGGCCTCGGAAATGCCGAAACGTGCCAGGTAGGGCAGCATGGCAAGGCGTCGGAAAGACGAGGAGAGCTGGATGAATTTCCAGAGATCGCGGTCCTCCAGAAACGAGCATATGTGATTCAGCAGTTCGTTGGGAAGTTTGTCCATGGTGGCAAGAGACAGGCCGTAGACAGTACATAGAGACTTGGAGAAGAGTAGAGATGATGAGATGATTGTCACGACTTCGGAATCAAGAGTAAATACTGGCAGACTATAACTGCGTTTTCGGTTGTGATTCATTGCAGACGGAGATGGAGGAAGGATCTAGTACGATATGGTGGACGTCAAAGTTTCAGTGCGCGTGACTGGTCGGAAAATCGAGGCGAATATTCAATGAATTCCTTGCAGAGGAGCTTCCGAAATGGTAAGAACGACGACAGAGAGCGCGATGCATTATACGATTACGACTACGATGGAATTACAGTGATGAAGTAGGGTAGCGCGCGGATTTAGGGAAAACAGTACAGTAAGGTAACAATCACATAGCACAGTCGAGCCCATCCAAGAATAATGCGAGGGAAGGGACGAAACAACAACCCCTCACCCCGTCGCCCTATATCACCCGCCGCCACGGGGGCAGCCTTACCGCGACCCCGATCGCCCCGCCGCTTCATCCCCCCCGTCCACCATCTCGCGCACAAGCAGATCTGCCTTGCGCGTCTCGAGCAGCGTCTTGAGGCGCAGAGCCATCTCGGGCTTCGTCCCCGCCGCGACGATGGTGGAGTTGCATGTGGCATGCGCGGCGAGGTTGCGCTTGAGCGCGGCGGCGGAGAGCTCAGGAACGACGCTCGGGTTATCGATGAGCGGGGGCTTGGGATTGAGGAGGTATTGGGTGCCGAGGTCTGCGTGTCGCGCGAGGTTAGTTTGCAAGGGAAGAAAAAGAGAAGCCAAGGAGAAGGAAGGACAAGGACCCACTGTCGAGGTAGCGCTCGCACGCAGAGGGGACCTCGATGTCGATGACGCGGTGCTCGGTGTAGATCGTTTGGGCGAGGCGGCGGATCCCGGGCATGTCGATGGCGGTGTCGAGGATAGTGAGGAAAGAGAGCTTGGACAGCAGTATGATAGCAGGGACAGCGTCGTCGTCTATGTGCGGATTCGTTGCGAGAGAAAGCTGGAGTAGAGAGCGCTTGAGAGCCAGGAGGTTGAAGACACTAGATAGCAGAAGACGATCAGCTGCGAGGACACGCAGGCGCGACGGGGTACACTGACGCCTCGTTTCCGATACCCGTGTTGTGTAGGAGCAGAGTCACGAGTCGCGGTAGGTGGTGAATGTGCACGATGTCGGCGTCTTGAACGCGCGTGCCGCTGAACGAGAGCTCAGTCAGGAATAGGAAGCTGTGGGGTTTGCTGAAGACTGTGGAGAGCCACGACAATCAGAGGATGAGCCGAGGGCCTCTCCCACGGCGCGCACCAGGGAAGATGTCCTTTCCGGCCAGATTCAGTCCGTCCTCGTCGCCCATAGATTCGGTCATCACTAGTCGCCAGATCTCTGAAGTCCGAAGAATCGTGAGGACGCGGATGTTGAGTAGACCTGGTGAACCTTTAGCTGTGAAAGACAAATATGTTTCCACGAAACACGCACCGTTTTCGCCGAGGAAGTCAGCGATAGATTGGTGGCTCAGGTCGGCAAGTTTCGACAGGCGTGCTCGGAGACGAATGCCAGGCATCATGGAGTCAAGGCGTTCAATGAGGGGCTTGAGGCCGCGGGGTGACTCCGTGCCGATAGGGGGACCGTAGAGCTCATCTATGGATGAATATTTGCGTCAATATAGGCGCATATATCCAGGTATGAAAAAGGGCCTACCTTCGAGGGCGCGAATCTTGGCCTTCAAGTCCTCGGTAACCGTCGCTTTGGGAGACGATTTCTTGGGCAGCACGAACGGCGAATAGTAAGGCTTCGGTGGGAAAAACTGAAGTCGTTCTCCGCGTCTAATGCTGATCTCGAAGGAGCTTTCATGGACAGACTGGATGGAACGCATGTGTTTCGGGGGCCCATCGAGGTCGCTGAACGAGGAGCGGGAACGCTTCCGCTTGAGAGGCGGACGAGAAGTCGTCTCATTCTTGACGGTGATGCTACGATGCTCGAAAGAGGTCGACAGGTTTTCCAGCGTGAAGGATGTCGCAGAGGAATCTTTTTCGAACTGAGAGAGCTTCCCGAATGATTCGACATCTTCCTCTTGAAGGGCCTTGTCCAGACCGTGCGCGAAAGACGAGAGTAATCGGTCCTTTGGAGGCTGGTTTTCTCCACGCAACGATTTCCGGTGCCTGTTTTGACGTCTAAGAGAACTGAGGTACTTGGAAGCGGTGATGGCAGGACAATATAGAGGATTCTTCTCGTCGATTGTAGGAAGTGTTGGGTTTAACATCGGATTAAGACTTTAGAGGTCGTGGTATGGAACTAAGATAAGATTGGATTCGTTTGTCACGCTTTGACCGAACTTATCATGATACAGTGTCACAATCTGTCACGTTTATGTCACGCTTATCCTTTCATTTTTTCACCGCGCGAGTTCAAGGGCTAAAAATGAAAGGAAAATACAGAACGAGTCAAGGAAAGCTACACTGTTGACATAATAAAAAATGAGAAGAACAAGATAACGAGCGCAGGTGTGGTAAATGTTCTTTGCTATCACCATCATTTGCGAAAGTCTTAACTTTGCCAGAAACATTTCCGACGCGAAGTGCCAAACGAGCTGGTGAAGGCGTCCCGAAATCCTGTGCCGTGCTTACATGATTTGATGATAGATCAAGGCTCCACTCAAACTGGAACGTATTTCCGCAGGAACGCCAACTGGGTCGCAATAGCCTGCTCCCAATCAGCGTTCCCTTTGAAGATGTCAAAATGGTCTGCGAGCGTCGCCGTTAGCCAAGCCCACTGGTCAATTTAAACACACCTCCCGACACCTGGACGAGCTCGGCAGTAGGAACAATGCGACTCGTCTCTACGACAGGCGCGGGCGGGCAGATCCTATCCGCCTTCGCGGCAGTGAGCAAGATGGGCCGGTGGATGAGGTGGAGAGCGTCCCTGGGTCGGTGATGAAGCGGTGCGCGAAAGAAGATCGACGCGGCAATCTGGTGCGGAGGTCGTTAAATACGAGACGAAGGGAGGTTAAGACCCAGACCTGATTAGGAAAATCACTATGGTGGAAGGTCAGTTCCTCCCTGCACTCAGAACACAGACATGCCTTGGGTCCTTTGCGACGCTGTCGAAACCCTCCACAGCGCCAGGCGCGCTTAGGGAGGCGATCGTGCCGGGAGGCCCGACCGTCGGAATGTACACAGGCGGCAGATGCAGAAAGTCGGCGAGGAGGTCAAGGATCCCGAGTGTGAAGAGCGTAATGTACCGGCGGTTAAATTGGAAAGGCAGGAACGAGCGCCCGCAGTATGGGTTTTGCGCCATACTCGCCGCGACATTTAAAACAGGCTGAGCGGTATCAGTGTCATTTTAACGCGATGGATGATTTCAAGTTACGTCGGAAGCGAGCGTGAGGATATGCCCGCCTGTATGAGCCTCAGCATTACATATGCGAAATAAATCGAAAATAGAGACCAGCAAAACTGAATCCCCACACAACGATGCGGTGCGGGTCGTACTGAGGCTGCTGCCGTGCATACTTGATCACTGTCCGATAGTCGTCCTGCTGCTCCGAAACATAGACAGAATTCCGGCGGGTGCCGTCTGTACGCTGGGGTTAAAAAGAAGTCATACTCAAATTCAGCAACGAAAATACCTGAGGCCCCCCAACGGCGGTAGTCAAACACCAGGCAAGCATACCCTGCAGCGCAAAATTCCTCAGCATACGCGGCCAATCCCAGGAGTTTATTGCACCCCAGCCCATTTGCCCTGTAGGAATTCGGCTTGTGCACAAACCAAAAGCTGGCATTGTGCGGTACATTACTATGACAGGGTGAGGGCCGCGACTTCCTGTCGGACGATACTCCCAGGCATCGAGATTCCAGCCTGGAGTGAAAGAGGGTATCGAGATTGAGGCTTGTGTCATTTTTGTCGGAGAGAGAGTCTTGATTATACAACTATGCGTTGGCAAGAAATGCTAGGATTGATGTTCATCCCAGCAAAGGTCCAATGGCACTGTGGGTGTTTTTAGTTGGTGCGATCAAGGGAGTCGCGATCACGGGACTCAACGCGTTCGAGCCAGAGTGGCAGTGCAACTCCAAAGCGCGTCTACTTACATAACTTGAAGTACACAAAGATTGGTAAGTGAATACCGATATAAAGCACACATGAGACGTCTCACGGAGCAGCACAAAGATTAGAATTAAGGATGGATGCGTAGTGTCTCTGTCTCGACAGTGGTATAAATGAACGCTGTACCCAGGGAATCTAAGTTTGTAGGGCAGTTCGAAACTAATAATCTACCATTATATACTTATTATGCAAGCTTATTCAATTGGTCACAGCATTGGTGAACGGGGTCCTAGTAGATGAGTTGGAAACTCGCGCAGAGAAAAGAATAGCAAACTCGTTGACGCACGTTGCAAGACCAATGCGTTTGTTGCTGGTATCGAACACGGAGTAAAACCGTTCGAGGAATGACATTCCGTTGATGAAGTCGAGGCCCTTGCCGGAGGGGCTCCCCAAGTTACCGATAATCTAAGCGCAGTCGGGAGTCAGCATATCCATCGTTGCACACAAGAATAAACGGCTCACCAGGTAGATAAAGTTGGCGGTCCCGCCAATGTCCCGGTTAAGGGCACGAGGCCAGATCTGAGCATTGGGGGTCAAGGCGTAGGTGACGCCCCCTAGATTAATCCGAAGAGTTTAATAAGTACCACGACTCCAAGTTGAGCAACACACCGATGACGAAGTTGAGATTCTTCAAGGCTGCATATTGAGCGAGCGTAATTCTCAGCAAGCCGGTATTTCCGTCCATAACTGCACCAGTTGCCTTCTGATAAAGAGCAAAAGCTGTGGGTCGCCGTCAATACCCCGATACGCAGAAAAATCAAGGTACTCGCCGTCGCTCGCCAAGAGGATAAGGGTAGTACCTGTATCCACAATTCCAGAAGCAGAGCCAAGAATGGGGGTTGATCCATCTTCAATTGAATTAGATGCAGAGAACAACCCCTTGGAAGTAACGCACAAGTAAGGGTCTGGTCAATTCCCCAGTAATATGAGGCCGGGGAGGTGGTCGTAATCGGTACGTAGGAGACGGAACCGGTGAGTTTGGTCTGGTCAATCCCACCGAACGTCATGAAACCGTCGTCGCCTGAGCCAGTGGGGGAGATAGTGGGTTCGAAGAAGATGCCTATTTCGTTAGAGTTGATAGTTCCCTGGTTGAAGAGATTGTCTACGACGGTAAGGATCGTTTCGGCCGCGTCGTTCTTCAGGGTGCCTTCGGTGAGATCTGTGGGACCAATCCTACAAACCGGCTCAATAAGAATCCTCGGATTTGTATTGTGCAATCCCACCCCAAAATTCCGTCCACTGCCAGTTGAAGATTAGTTATGCTGTACAACATCGATATCCAAGCAGAGGTGTACCTCCATCAAAGCCGGAGGCACTTGAGGCAACGCCAATGGATTGCTGGGAAATGACGAGGCCGGGAGCAAGAGTGACCCGGTCGGTGTACTCGGTGCCTAAAGACAATTTGAGCGGCGAGCGTCAAAACCATAGGCATCACATCGTACCCGAGAACGATCCAGAGCCATAGCTAACGGACTGTGGGGAAGAGTTATTCAAGAAACTTGATTGCAAAAACATACTTGCCACCGCTTGGCCAGTGCTTTTCGACGTCGAGGTCTGCACATATCGCTGACCGGCCCCAACCCAGGTGTTGGAACTGCCGGAGTCGACAATCAACGTATACTCCGTCGGAGGATTGCCGACCCCGACAGAAGCCTATTTTATTTTCTATGTTCAAAAAACAAAACGAAAACACTTTGGAGCATAACCCACAGTATATGAGACCACCCCGTTGGACACCGGCACCGAGATGCCCCGAGGGCCTTGCTTCGCGGCATGGCGCGACTTGAGGGCCCGAACGCGCGCCATATCAGTCTCCATAATTGTATGGGGGCCCTTCAAGTTGCAACGCCGCGAAATGGGGAGGGTGACGATGTTGTGCTCCACCTGGACGGGGCCTGCGGTGACACGCAAGGCGAGCAGAACAGCCGCGGCCAGCAAATCCAGTGCGAGTTGAACCATATTAGATGAGGTTAACTTGTGAGCAGTTGGAGATTTTGATATGAGGCTTTATACTCCGCCATTCGTTTTTTTTTTTTGTGGTTGGGTTAATGGAGGGTCTTCGTGGTCACTCATCGAGATGGCACGACTGGCAGTCGATGGAAGCCGAGACAGCAAAAATAGTTGGATATATTGCGAACCGAATAGTAGGCATGCGCGCCACGCGAATGCAGCGTAGCGACAGCCCGAATCGATTGTCGTCAAGGTTTCAAGAATTCGCTCCACTCGCCAAAAAACCGAGTCGGGGAATGCTAAGGTAGGAAACGGTGGAAAGGGGTCCGGATCCAGGTCCAGGTTGAAAGCACGGACGCTCATTCTTCCTGTGAAGCTTGCGGATCGGGGCTCGTAGCTCCTGTCGTGGGCTGCGTTCATATGGTTGGACAAGTAATATTTCGACCTTCTTCTTCCCGAATCATTAATTCATACGATGCAGCCCTGCAGCCCGTTCGTAGTTATCTTGGCGCGTGAGGCCATTTCGAAAATCTTCCGCCACAGCACGCGGTCAGGTCGACTGTGAGAGCTGTCTTCAACTTGGAGAATTCTTTTGTGGATTGTCTTGTCCTGCTACGAGCTACAATATGCCAGTGCAACGGTCAGAGTCAACGTTTTCACGGCTTGCATAAAAAATGGGAGGCGTCAATACCGAAAGGACGTTTCGGGAAAAGCAAATAGTACCTTCGCTGCACCGTAAAAAATTTCGTGAGCGAAAAAACATGACAGGATACCCATCTCAATTCTCGCTTCCCGAATTCAGCCTGTATAACCATTGAGGACACCATCGCATTGCGGAGAAAGCGCCAAGTCACCGTCAGGGTCTGGGAAGGTGGGAGGTACTGTGCAACTTGTCACTTAAGGTTCCGGTAAATCAATTGTAGTGTGCAGTTGGGCCCACGACGGAAAATTCTTGCACTCTACTTTGCGACTACGACCAACGTGATAGCCAGGCAGACTCGACTTTGCGACCAAAACCAACGTAATAGCCATGTAAAGGAAACGTGGCTCAAACCCCGTAAGTGGCCTTGAAGGAGACTAGAGCGGCGCCCCCCAAAAGGGATTTCGGTGCACAGCTTTCGATTCAACCGAAGAGAACCGCTGGAAAAAGTTTTTCTGAGAATTCGCCATATGGAGGGCCCGAAGCAAAGCGGCCTCGACATTTTTTGCCGCCCGAGCACCGTTTATGTTACTCAAGCGGAGATAAATCTAAAACGTGGGGCCCAACACATTTCGCAAGACGCATGTCTGGAAAGAGGCCGCGAAAAAATCGGAAATGGGAAACCCTGAAGCACATGTACAAGAGCAGGAAAACTCGTTTGGCGCGAGAAGGTCGGGCCTTCCGCGGCGTTGTCGGGGGTCCGTGCGTCCTCCAGCGAATTCGAAGCACAATAATGAATTAGGAGTGCCTAATATTCTCTAGAGATATTAAAATTACATTACGCTTTACGCATTACGCGGCCATAAGCTGCTTCAGCGCTGTTACGTGCGTCTCGCATCTCTCTGCAATCTCAGCATGCGTAATGGAGGGCCGTAATTCCAACTCCAGCTGTAGACGCAGGTAGTGAGCTTTATTTTAGAGTACACGAAGAAAGGGACAGACGACACGTACCTGCAAGAGCTTGTCCGCCTGCCACATCCGCGTGGGGAGGTTCTCAAGCGCTACGTAGACGGCGGGGATGGACTCGCACCGGAGGAGCTCGGTCTCGTTGCTGCGCAGGATGGCGAGCGCGACACGGAAGAGGACATCCAGCCCGTCGACGAGGAATACATCCCACACACGGAAGAGCGTCTACAGCGAGATAAGATAAGTAAGTCAGCAAGAAGAAGGAATTGAATCAATGTATGCAGTCGGCGCGTACCTCGACCGGCAAGCAGTCCGTGAAAAGAGACAAGAACCAGGAGAAGCAGATAGCCGGGAGGTCGACGCCGAGGTCCGCAAGGTGCGCGTACAGCTTCGGGATGTATTCTTTCACATAGTCGAGAAGGACTAGCGGGCATGCTCGGGACGGAAGGAGCGAGGGGGAGAAGAAGTCCTCTGGTAGGATTCTCTCTACTATGGCGGCCAGAGCCCAGAAGGCGTCCTCTTCATCGGCATGAACAAGTAGTAGCGTGGATGTAACGAGATTCATGCCCTGGCAGTAGCCGACCGCAGGATTGCGCCTAGATAGTAAAGTGCCTCAGATTGAAGGAAATAATAAGCAGAACGACGCTACGCACCGGCTGTACGCGGTCAATACGCGGCGCAGCTTCACAACGCCAGCGCCATCCCCGCCAAAGAACACATTCAACGGCATCGTCCGCCCAACGTCCTTCTCAATCTCATCCGTAACATGCCCCGATCCCTCGACTGCGAGGAGATCCCTAAACAGCCCCGGCTCCATCATCTCCAAGCCACCACTGCACTCTAACCACACCTTCGAGCGATACACCAGTGGGATCCCGCTCCGCACCAGCCGATCCAACTCCCGCCGCTCGTCCTTATTCGCAAGCTGCGCAAATCCAATCAGCCCCTCGCTATGCTCCAGCTCGTCCTCGGGCGACGCTGTGCCAAGCCCCAGAATCGCCGCCGCACCCCCCGCGACCGAGGCCATCGCAGCTGCGGCCTTCGATGGCGCAGCACCGCCCTTGCCCTTGCTGCGCTGGCGCACAAACACATCCCACTCCTTGCGCTGTGCCGCCTGCCGCTCGTCATGGATCGCCGTCAGCTCGTCAAGCAGCCGTCGCACCGTGCGCGCGCACGCGTGGTGCGGTGTGTCCGCCGTGACCGCCAGCACCGCCGTGCTCGCCGTGGGAGACGGCGTCGACGGTGCCGCCGCGACAAGCGAGAGGCGCTTCGACTTGACACTCGCCGCATGCGACTTCGACGACCTGACACTCGACGCGCTCGGCGACGCACTGCCGTTGCCCGCGTCGTCCAGACCCTCCGCGTCGCAATACTCGCACTCTGCTGTCCGGACAATGTCAATCACCGGCCGCGCGCCCTCACCGTCTCCGTCCTCGGGCCACCCATCATCCTCCTCCCGATCCGCGATCTTCACGCCAGTGAGGCACGCGGGGGCAGTGTTCCCACACGCCTTCGCGCGTATGAGGAGCAGGAAGTCGTACTGCGCGACGTCGTACACGAACCCATACCGGTCGGTCAGCGGCTCCCCCGCGCCCGGGCTCGCGAGTCGCGCCGTCGCCGCACTCGGCATCGGGAGCGGGATCGAGAAGCGGAAGTCGCGTGCGGTGAGGGGCGTGTACGTCCGCGACAGATACTGCGTCGGCGGCTTCGCCATGGCGGGAATGATCGACTCCAGCGGGACAGATGGGGCCTTGCGCATCGTCGCGACCGCTGCAGCGTCACTCGCCGCCGCATCGCCCCCGCCCGCCGCCTGCTTCTGCTGCGCATGTGCATCCACGGTGCTCGACGCCTTGCGCGCGTCCCTCCCGCCACTCATGAAGTTCGCAAAAAGCGGCCCGGGGGATGTGATGATCGACGCCGCGCTCCTGGCCTTGCTCTTCCCCTTGCCGCCGCGGAATCCGTCTTGCGACGCGACGCCTGCGCTGCCCAGTGCGCGGCTGAGCGTCAGGATCGTCTCGTCCGGCGACGTGATGGGCGGGCTGAGTACCGCAAGCGGCCCCGATGAGGGTCCTGCGCCGGCGGTATAATTATCCGTCATATCCATGACCAGCCCGCGGCGCTCGCCCCTGCGCTCCTTCGTCGGGTCGCGGAACACGAGCCCCTCGTCGCGTGCGTTCCGGATGAGCTCGAGCGCAAGCCGCGCGATCAATGGGCCGGTCTCGTGCCCTTGGTCCGCAAGGACGCTCGCGGGGTCGGACGTCATCACCCGCGTCGCGTTACAGATTGCGCGGAGAGACGCGCCTTGTATCAGGGGCAGCGACGGCGGCTCCGTCTCGTCGCGTGTCCACAGCGTCGACGGCGCCGCCCCGCCCGTTTGAATCGACGCAGAATCGGCGTCGGCGGAGGTATCGTTCTGGAGGGTGGTTGTGAGGTGCGGCGCGGCGGCGATTACGGGCGAGAACGCGGTTTGGACGGGCGACGTGAGACCGGATGACGAAGACATGGCGCGCTGTGAGCGCGTTGTGGTGGTCGAGCGCACAGACGCTGTGTCCGTGTCCGCTTCGGCGAGGCTGACACTCTGTCTGCTAGCGTTCAGCATGGAGATGTTGAGTGTGCCAAAGATGCTACGCGTCGTTCGGCGGCGATTGCTGCCATTGCTCCGCGGGACGACGGGTGCTCCTGAATCGTCCTCAGCACGAGGCGGAGTCGAATGATCAGAGGTCGTAGAAGTCGAGGCAGGAGTGGAATTAGTAGAAATGGTAGAAGTATGCGAGTTGGACGCTGTGCGGGAGCGGCCTTTCGGCCACCAGGTGCCGACCCATTCGCCCATGGATGGGCGGTCGGCGCGCGGGCGGATGGTGTCCTCGGTACTGGTGTCAGGGATGGGGGCGGGGGAGCCAGCAGACACAGGGAATTGAATGTCATTAGGGGGACTGTGGACGCCATTTATGGTCGGTGTTGCAAGACCATCGCCAGGAACGCTGCGTGGGACCACCTCGTCCTCGATAGCCTCCGTCAGAGACTCGGTGAGCGACTAGGAAAGATATTTAGAAATGAAGCTAGGAGAAAACGTTAGCACGCACCAATAAACTCTGCTGCCGGTGAACATGGTGCTCCTCTTCGTTGTCGTCCGTAAATACCGACTGTATCACGCGCCGAGCGATCTCCCGCTCAGAGACGAGTTGGAGCTCGTTCATGAGGGCCTCTGCACGCGTGCGGCGCGCGGCCTCCTTTTCCTGCAGAACCTTGCGCCCCAGCTCAAGCTCCATACGCGCCTGAGCTAGATTATGCAGCGCCTGCGAGAGGACACGGAGTGCAGAGTGATAAGGAGGACCAGAGATTTCGGCCGGAGATTGGGCGACACTGAGACCAGAAATGGCGGACTGGATAGCGTCGTCAGAGCACTCGTGCCATTTCGTGTCGAGAATCTGGGCTTTCACTGACGGATCGCATTGAAATTGGTCGGTATCAGACGACTCAGTCAGAAAGATATTAGGGTGACTGGGCGACCCTGAAGACTCTCCGCCGCCCACGATGAAAAGAGGCGCCGGTCGGGTATCACGGTCCCAAAGCACCGAAAGTGAGGCAGACGACTCCTTGGCCTTTGGCTTGTGTACTGAACTGGGCGCTGAGGACTTTTGCTTTGCGTATCCGCGCACACTACCATCCCAGCCAGGCTCCGTATTATTTTGCTCAAGCTGGGCCTTTAGAGTGAAGTAATTGCTCGCCGGCCTGGAGTCCGGGTCCTGGTTACCGCGACTTTTGCGCGTTCTGCTGGATGGAACATCCTCTGAGAGTAAGGGATGCTCGTGTACTGGCGTCTTGAGATGAATTGAGGCCATCTACATAGCCAGCCAGTTACCTCGAGGCTCCAAGGCGATCGTAAGCAAGAGCAATATACTGTCTCGTGACCCAAATTGCTCTTGGCTCCGCTCACTGCATCCGATCCATAAATCCATCCACAGAGAGCAACTACAGCGTAACGGGGAAGAAATGCAAGCGAAATTCAATTGGTATCGTTGGTAGCAGGCTCAAGAACCCCGAATATATTCTGCTCAGCAACGGATTTCAAAGTTGTCGCGTCTCGAGAGGTCCCAATTGCCACTCCAGGAGATCAACTCTGCTTCCAAGATAATCCCCGTTCCCATTCTAGTACTCATCGAAAACCCTTTGAGCCGTCATTCTAAGGCACTGAGAAACACCCACTCACGGAGACGAATTCTTACTGTCCCTGAGTCGGCGTAGCCAAGGCAAAATCGGGGCCTGGGCGCAGTACTCTCAGTCTCAACGGAAGGTTACCTTCGCATTGAAGCCGCCTCGGGCGGCTTGCGGCGCCGACGTTCCTATCTGTCTAGACTCTTACACTGTCATCTGCCTACCTTCACGCTACTCCTTGACTAGTTGGACTGGGGGCGTGTAAGCCGTGCACCACGTCTCATTTATCCCGAGATATGACTCGTCTTGCGAAGGTCCTCCAGCCAAGCACCGATCCGTCGAGTCGGATCCTTGGTGGACCCGGGGTAGTCGTCTCACGGGGGCATGACTCGGTCGGGGTGGGCCGGTTCCCTTGGGCCTTGGGGCCGCAGGGTATTCACGGTTTGGCTCCCGTTTCTCGGGGACTGGCCCGGAGCGGCTCCTGGGCCGGAGGCACAGAGGTAACCCCAAGGCTGTCGCATTGAGAACTACACAGTCTACGGAGCAAAGGGTGGGAGGAGCCCTAGGCTGCGGTAAGTAAATTCGATATGACTGGATTATTTGCCTGCGGGTAATATTTTAAGGAGGCTCTTGATAGCGCTCGACGCAGATAGATGCTCCCGCTAAACTACTTTGAATTCGGGATTCCGAAAAAGGAAAACATGAGGTTAACGTCCTATTTCTAGGCGTTGATAGCAGCTTCCAAAACTCCGGATACTTAATTCAGGATCTGAGCAAAATTGCCTCCCGGAGTCCACGTTTCCTTCACGCTGTATTCAACAACAATTCTTGTGCTATCATCAGAGGTCTGTAAGAACTGATCCACAGAAATGCCTCCGCAACTCATCGAATTCTTGCTGTTTGGGAATTTATTTTTTTGTCTCGTAAAAGCAATTTTGGCCTGGCGCAGGCTGGACCCTTAGTCTCAGCTCCGGGAACTTACTTTTCCCCGGTCGACTTTCCGCGCCGGTCCTATAATCTGTCTTACACTGTCATCTATCTACCACCTCGTGCAAGCCTGCTAATTTTTGACCTCGCAACCATTGTATTGTACATGGCTCTCGACAGGCATCCATCCTCCAGCCTAGATCTCGGCCGAAAATGAAACCCCTTAGGCTAACTACTTGCGTGGAGCCCGGAATCCGTGCATGCCTACGAGTATTTTATGCGACGGCTCTAACATAGTCTCTGACAGCTTTCAACCTGAATGTCTTGGCGTTAGCGGTTAATATTTTGAAGAACAGTCGGTCCTACATCTCCGTCACGAGGGCCAACATTCAAAACTCAGCTCACCGGCTCCGGGTGAATTCGGCGTTCCGTCAAAGGTGAGGCTACTGTCCCACTATTAGAGTATCATTAATGTGCGGACCGAATGACCATGTTCCACCCGGTTCACACATCCTCCGTGTGAGGTGGGTGCCCCACACGCTCATGAACATTTCCTGTGTCTTGCACTTCACGACCGGCTGTACAGTTACGCTCCCGGGTCGTCAAGACTCATCAAGACCTGATATCTTATCTATCGCAAAACTCTTTCCTGTGCATCAGGCTGAGTATCGTACTTAAGGGATCACCAATCGGCGCTCGTCGCACACTGAAGGCCTGGTAAATTGCCAGCAGTGGCCAGTGGGAAAGGATCTACCGGCGTGCGGACCGTGTTGAAACTTGAAAAATTACTATCACTCGATGATGTGTTGTTGATGCCACAAACATCGTAAAGGCACAGTCGTGCTGATATCTGTTGATGTCCGGTCCACCTATATTCCTGCGTCCTTAAACGTCGGCTGGCTTTCCTGGAATATTACTTTTTCCGGTCGGTCAAAGCGGGAAAAAGCAATCGGTGGCAGTGTACTGTGCCGTCACGCCGTGACGGAATCAAATTTTCTCTTTCCGTCTTCAACCGCGTCGATCTAGCCGGCGCTCGTTCGTTGACAGAGCATCATGGGCTGGTGGCCGTTTGGTGGCTCACAATCTTCGGAACCTAGTCCTCCAACCCGACAGGAACGCGCAAAATGTTGGGAGTCTCGAGATGCTTACTTTGCCTGCCTCGATGGAGTAGGAGTGGTTAAAGCAGGAACAGAAGGGAAGGCATGCTCGGCTGAGAACCGTGTCTATGAGAAAACGTGTGCACAAAGCTGGGTAGGTAGCATTAGTATCGTACCACCAGCTTGCCGTTTATCTCACCCTCAATGATTGCAGATAACCTACTTCAATGAACGCCGCAAGCTCGCATTCCAGCAAAAGGACATGATTGCCCAGGCAAATGCCCAAAACGCTGCCGCGAAACGCTAGCGATGAACACGAGCTAACACGTAAGATTTTCTCTTGTCCGTACTCTTTATTAGCGTTTGCTCAGATAAATGTCTAAAGCTGAAATTGGCCGGCATGATTATTTACCCTTCTCCCATCTTGTTGATATCTAATTATTCTGGCTCATTAATCGCCGCACGTCCGGATTCATCCTTGCCATCTGTTTCACCAACCCTCTATCATCTTCTTGGTGGCTTGATTCGGATCTGTGAGCTCACGCCTACTCACGCCCGTCTTACCGGACTGGTCACCATCAGCGTACCGTGGCGGCCTTTCGATGACCCAAAGGTACAACGGCTAATTTTGCGCGATGTGTAAATACATTGAAACTCCAAAGCGGATGGCAACTCTTCCATCTTCACCCCTGATTGGTGGAGAGACTGCGCACCCACGACTTCAGAAAAAAAAAATTGACTACGCTTTGCGTCCCTGCATGCAAGCAGCTCGAAGGAAGGAGCCAAGTATGTACTCAGATGGGGAAGAGCTCGGACCGATGTGTCGAGAAGGTGGCGGGTAAGATGAACAGACGGTTCGGAAGTAGGCAGGTCCCCTATTTTGGCGCGCCACTGAGTTCTTCCCGTCCCCACATCCTCCTGTGATGCCATCGCGTCATCGCCCTGCTCACTCATCTATAAAATAGGTGGGTCCCACCTTTCAAGAGGCACACCATGGCGACCCAAACCAACCGCACCTACTCTGAGTTCTTCTCCAGTGGAATGCGTGCGATCTCGGGCACGTCGTACAGCCGGTCGTCCTCGAAAACCTCTTCGCCAGTTATCCCGGCTGCGTCTTTGAACGCCCTTAAATCTTCAGGACGATACAATGTGCTGCGCGGCCTTTCACGGCGCACACGAACGTCTTCGTCCCCCACGTCCATCTTCACGCCTTCTGAAACGACGACTTCCACACGAAAACAGAGACGCACCTCCATCGTAGATCTACCCTCCCGCCTTCTAGGGCGCATGATGAACTCCACCGACAGTTGGTCATTGCCTGACAAGGACCATGATCGGGTCCGACGATCCGAAGACTTGCCCCGCATTTCCAGGTTAATAGGCCGCATCCACTTGCGATTATACTTAGCTTGATTCTTACCCGCATTCAATAGTTACGAAAAGATCCGACCGGTTATTGATCCATTTGACGCCTCACCCTACTCGAGCTCTTTCTTCATTGATTATGTCGAGACGCCCGTCTCAATTCCCACACCGGCGCATTCCCAGCGACCACAGTCGTTCCTCCTCCTTGGAGAGCCAACCAAAACTCACATGGGGTTCCGCCTGCGCCGCCCACGCCCCACCTCCATTCAATCAATGCCACTGCCTTCCTCGCGCCGGTCCTCTTTCCAATTCCATCCCATGACCCGGGATAAATACGACCACTCGTTCGCGTTGGAAGAAGAGGAGATTTCCTCGCCGGTGGAGGAACTGTGCGACCCCGCTGCGTCCATTGACTGGCGGCAGTTTCACAACGATCTATTGCACGAAGACCAATAAATCGTATTATGTGCATATGCTATACGTTCAGCTCTACTGGCTAGCTGCTAGTTGTATTTATTGTAATATTACGATCCTTGTACTTATTGTATTCGCTCATGGACAGTTAACGTTGTAGTTTAATGTTGTACATTCATGTAACTGTCTGCTAGTAGTAGCCGTCTTCTTGCGCCACAAAATGCAATCACATCTTAGACATTCATTGATCCTTGGCGCGAAGTACAGCCAAATTTATTTATGAAGACGGGACTAGCCGCAGAGCTGCCTGGGCCAGGTACAGAAGACACCATCATGCCCCACGCACACGTTAATAATATATCCCTCACGCCTCGTGTGCCAAAGGGGTCGGAGCTTGACCTAGGCACAAATTATCCTGGATCATAGGGGCGCAGTTAATGGACGAAACCCGATCAACATTTGCTCAGGCGACGATTCAATGTTGCGGTCCCTTCCAGATGTTGCAACTTGAAGTCTTGAATCGTTCAAAGATGATGCTCATAGGGTGTTGTCTTTTTCAAGTTTCCATTCAATGTTCGGCTCTAGACTCGTAACCAGTCTGCTTACAATGAGCAAAAATTGTGGCGAGCACTTTGCTGTAAGCAGACTGGTACAACTCGGGCCAAACAAAAGGGCTGGGCCCGGAGTTTCAAATTTACGCGGTGCCGATCACGGCATCACTTGGCTTGTTCGCTTCCCTCACCTTACTCGTCATATCTTTCCTCCCTCTGCTTCGTTCCACTTCTAATCTTGCATAACTCACTTTCGACACTACCGGCGCGTATTCGATGGCTTAATTGCCCCAATTCACTGGGATTTAATCACGAGAAAGCGAGTACGGCGTGCTGGAGGTGGATAATTATTGCGCGGGATTTTGAAGATTTAATTGGGTCTGGATCTGTCCACGATGAGTACTCTAATTAGTCATGACCTGCTTTTGTGGTCTGGATTCCGCATCCCCACGCCTTATCAGTCACTCACTCCGCAGGATTCCCGCCGCACGATGCGTTTGCGTGCTGTACCGGTCTTCCACCTGCTTCCTGTTGGACGCACAACATAATTGTATTCGACGGCTCAGCAACCCTGAAATTGTCTGAGTCCCGTTCCTTTGAAGCTCGATGATGACTCGGACACATAACACCAGAGACACCCCCCTCAATACCTCGCCGACGCCCCTCTAAGTGGCGGCGACAACATTTGAAGCTCCCGCCCTGGCACCGAGCCCATCAAGTACCCCGCCGTATGACCGCTACCGTGCACTGCCGTTCCCGCTGCCTCTGGCTCTGCAGCCTCTCTGTCTGATCTCGCCTGCGACTAGCTGGCGCTATTTCCAGGGAGCGTCCGAGTCCTCTGCCGTGCTGCCCGCCACATCGCCGCCTTCGCCTGCGGCGCCGCCTCGCGCGAGCTGCTTGCCACCAACCCCAATGGGTTCGATGTACCAGGGGCGCAGGATTGTCGGCCTGCTCTCTCCGCGGCTGGTCCCGGTCCTTGCGCACCTTACGCCGGATCGTCCGCTGCATCAACGCGAACGGAATGAGCTGTGCGAGCAGCACGTCTTCGTCGTCCGAGCCGGTGTTCGCTGGCGTCCCGCTCGCAGTTGTGGTACCTGGGAGTGTCGTACCAACTCCACCGCCGCTACCATTTTCTCACCCATACGGCGACTCTTGCGAGCACTGCGCACATAGACAAGTGCTGCGTTACCGCTCGGAGCCGACCATGCAACACCAAATGGGGCGCACCACGCATAACCTCTGCGTCCACACCGAGAGACACGAGGTATGTGCTATGCTTATCAATTCCGATGTCGAGAAATGTTGATGAGCGCTGCGCAGCGAACGATAACAAGGCCACGAAAGAAACGTGCGCAGCACCCGCACCCGCGTGTAACATTTCGTAGCGTAGACACGGACCAGATGTTTTCAAGACACAGAGTAGCCTTGGTATTTGCTCAAGACACGGAGTAGACTTGATATATGCTTATTCACTAGAGGTAACGCACGAGAGACATTTCTGAGGAATAATATTCAGATACCATAATGCTTCGTGTGAAGCGATTAATGCAAGCGATGAATACTTCGCAAATTCCGCGACCTGCCCAAGCCCTCGGAAGAGCCAGTTCGGAAAGAACAGGGATAGTCATTGCCAAGATTTTCCGGATCCATACCAAATGGAACGACCAGATCCTCCGGCCATTACTACAGGAGTGCACGCAGCTGGAGGAGCCGCGGTGTTTTGGACCCTTTTGATGAATTGTCGAGGTGTAAGAAGGCATTGAGAGCAATCGTTTAGAGGCGGCATGAACGATGTTGGTAGAAAGCATCGAGAGCGGATTGTGACATTGGCAGGGGAATAGAATCCATCCCTTCGAGCGGCAGTGCGTGGTGTCGCGTCCAAGGGACTTGGGAAGCGGTTGGCAGCGTGAGGGTGGTATCTAGACCGCGAAAGCGGGACAGGACCAATGGGAAACATGACTGATACTCACTTGGGACAAATCCCAGCCCAATTATACTTCCAAACCCCGCGCAATAATTATCCACCTCCACCACATGGCGCTCGCTTTTTCACCGACGATTCGGGGCTGTTCAGGCGTCGTATATGCGCGGGTGATATTGAAGGTGGTGTGTGTAAGACTCGAAGTGGAACGAAGCAGAGGGAGGAAAGATATGACGAGTAAGGTGAGGGAAGCGAACAAGCCAAGTGATGCCGTGATCGGCACCGCGTAAATTTGAAACTCCGGGCCCAGCCCTTTTGTTTGGCCCGAGTTGTACCAGTCTGCTTACAGCAAAGTGCTCGCCACAATTTTTGCTCATTGTAAGCAGACTGGTTACGAGTCTAGTTCGGCTCTGTACTTCTCTCCACCGACCCGAAAAGAAATGCGCGCCTCCTTCTTCTTCTGCAAGGCGGCCAGCTCGGCGTCCTTCTGATCCTTCAAGGCAGCTAGCTTGACGTCCAACTGACGCCGAAACCCGGCGGGTAGCTGCGCCTTTAAAATGCTGGTCCCCATAGAAGTCAATCGGGCGTCCGCAGCCTTTTGAAGGCGATGTCAGTCGTGTAAACCTTCATGAGACGGTCTAAAAGACGCACTGTACGTTCAAACTCCAATCTAGCCGTTGGGAAGGTATTGACGACGTCGTCGATTTTCCTTTCGTATGTGTTCAACATTGAGAGAAAGGGAGGAAGTACGGGCTCGCAGCCCGGATTGTCTTCCGATCGTCCGTCAAAAATCCTTTGGAGTGCAGAATAAATCGCCCCTCCATAAAAGATGCAAGAACCGTCGATAACCGTGTACGCTCGGTTTCTGGCGCTGAGTGATTCTGCGAGAGCCAGAAGATCGAAGAGTGTCGGTTTGGAGGTTGGGAATGTCAAGGTCCGATAAAGGAGGGAGGAATGTGTGATATCGAATTTGGTGGTTGTCACAATGGCCCTGTCCAACGCACGGCCAGACGCTGGGGACTCAGCGGATGCAACCTCTCCAGGATTTGCACCTTCGGGGAATCTCTCCAACACCAGGGATATCGGCTTGCCGTGACACGCCGGGTGTCGAAGCTGGCAAATAACGAGGGTGTCCCTCGTGTCTGCTGTACGCCGGTAGAGCTTGACCGAGTCGACGATCGTGGCGGACGGATGTGCCCCGCCAGACCATGGCCTTTCGCAGGTCTCCCGAACAAGCCAGATGTATATGTCCAAGTCGTGGGTCGTCGGAGACGCAGATGTCGGGAAGATGTCTTGAAGGTTCCAAGGCATATGCTTCTCCCCAGCAATCACCTTCTTTACGCGTTGACGGAAAACATCTAGCATGTTTCTGGCCACCATGGGCTGATGCAGAGGGGAGGCGAGAAGGAAGAGAGGGGTACAATTCCATGACAGCCAATATTTAATTGGTCGGACAGGACTCGGAGGCCGCATTTCAATAGCCGACGCCGATCCACATGTTGCCGAGTTGTTGCCGTCGGACGTAGCGACAGGTAACGAGCAGTAACAAGCGGCACAGCACTGTAACAGTACCATGAACGAGCCGGATTTGTGAGTCCCCGCCGGAAATCAAAACAAAAACGCGTCCCCAATTAGGACGAGTATCAGTCAGGTGATCGTGTTGAAGGTTGAAAATTCAAAAGAAAATATATTTAATGATGTGAGTACCCGCAGAGTGTCTGTCTAGGGCTGGGAGAGACTAGTACAAATATCGAACTCTCTTTCGGACACTACTTATCCGTCGGCTAATGCAACACTGGTCTTCCATACTAGTACTCGAAAATAAGTACACCCGCCGCAAACAACTAAAAGACAGGCAAGCAAGGGCATCGAGGATTACCGCAACAGGCTCTCAATACCTACCGGCTGAAATAATCAAGCCAGCATACAGAATGGACGAGCGAAAAATCAACTCCCGAGAAACACGCATATTAAACGTATCAAGGTAGTCGGGATCAACTGTGGGCTCTTGCCTTCTTTGTGTACCAGCAGTACAGTAGAGATACCGCTAGACCCAGACCCATGTCAGAATGGGAAACTTGCGATAATTAAACAAATGGACCTCCTGGATAAAACGCAGCCTCACCAGAAAAAGAGAGATGAACAAAACTTTGTGACATACCTCACCAAATTCCAAGGAAGATGCGACAAGTTACTATCCCCCCGTAGTTAACCGTGACCTGCGAAATTAAATCGCGACGTAATCTTTGGTAGTGAAGCAAGAGTACCCCGCTGAGCGTGGTCGCCAAACCCCATACCAAGACGCAGGGACCGATATACACAGAAGGGCGGAGTAGCTGTGTTATTTGAATTCAGAAAACTCGACGACGATCCTACCGGGGAATCTTGTTCAAAATCTACAGAAATGTCAAATGAATGAAAGCGGACTCAGCGGAGTCGAATGGAGATGCATGTTGGACGAAAATCGAGTTTGCGCATAAGCCTTCGCTCCGCAATCGTCCTTTCCAGGCTTCCCGCGGGATGGGAAGCTTGAAGCTGTTACAAGTTCGATATCAGTAGGCAACATTTTTTCGAGTGCAGACTGTTCCAATTCAGACATGGTGGGAGGCAGAATGAGGTGCAGAATGAGGTAGAGTCGATGGGTCGATATCGGGCTGAATCTGTGGTTCGTCCATCCTTCCCACCGAACCATACGTACGGGCTCCAATAATTTCCTACGCTGCCTAAATTCGATTCGGATTATGGATCGATCGGCGATTGCTTGGAGTGTGAAGCGGAGCTGACAGAGTTCAGACGTTACAGAAGCTCAAGGAGAATTTTGGACCCTTGATGGCATTTGGAGGTAATGCGATATAATGCACTGTCGTTGTTCAAAACGAAAGCTTGGGCGGAGCGCAGAAAAAGCCAGAGCCTGCTGTGCCGCAGTTTCAAAAGCGCAGTTTCCGTTTTTGGGACTCACCGCCACGAATATGCCTGTTTTGGGGTGAAGATATTCAGTATTATCGTTTGCCATTTCTTCATGGCTGGCAGACACTTGGCGCAGGGCATGCAAATTCGTTAGTCGTAAAGTCGTTACACGCAAGTCGAGAAACAAAGATGTACGATGAAGCAAAAGTCAATAAGTAATATAGTAAGAGTAAGTGCGTGGATGAGGTGAATAATGTTAATTATTGCAGGAGACAGAGACAACAGTCATTCATGAAGCCTTGAAATTGATGAGATGGGTTAGATGAGGTTAGATATATGAGGGAAAAAGAGATGCAGGAAATGGAGACAGAGTCCCAAGCCAAAAGGTAGCTCACGCCGCAGCCTGGCCCTGGTACTTCTTGATCAAATCGCGCAGCTTCGCCTGCCCGAACGCCATTTCGCCCAGCTTGGGCGCAGACGCAGACGACGAAGGGGCGGGGGCCTTCGCAGGTACCGACGACAAAGACGTTTGCACCCGGCCCTTCAAGCCCGCAACAACCTCGCTCGCAGACTCGGCCATGCTTATCGCGGGCTTGGGAGGCGGTGCGCGTGGACTGGGCGTCGGACGCGCAAGTGACGCGGTGGACGAAAGGGTCGGTCTCGCGTACGAGGACGAGACGAGCGCGGGAACGCTAGCAGACTTGATCACCGGCGCCCGCGCGCGTTTCTCAGACGCTAATGTCGGCATAGACGCGGCCTTCACCGCCTCTGTGGAGACCTTGGCCTTGTCCGTCTGCGGAGTCTTTGGTATTGAGCGCAGGAAGTCCGCCGCAGTAGCAGGCTTAGAGGCCACCGGAGCCGCAGCCTTGTCCTTCGATATTGAGCGCAAGAAGTCTGCCGCGGTCGCAGGCTTCGGAGCGACGGCGGGCTTCGGAGCGGTGGCAGGTCGTGATGACGGGGGTGCTGGCTTTGGGGCGGGGGTTGGCTTGGGGGCGGTCACCGGCTTCGGAGCAGTCACAGGCTTCGGCGAGGTAACAGGTCTGGGGGCACTCGCAGGTTTCGGGGAAGTGACAGGTTTGGGGGCAGGGGAGTCTTTTGCAATAGCTCCAGACGCCCAAAGGGAGGCGACAGCTGCGACCTTCCCGCCTCGCCCACCGCGAGCCGAACGAATGTCGTACTTCACCTCCGGGTCTAATGGTGGCGGGAACACGGGGAGCCGCGGCGACGGCGACACCACCTTCTGTGGGGTCGCGGTTGCTGCAGGAGACGTCATCGCATTCCATCCATTCAGCGCGGGGTTCGCATTATTGGCCTTCAGAGGCGAGGACGGCGGTGAGACTTGGTGATTGGTGTGGACAGATTGCGGGGTGTAGGTCGGTGAGGTGACGCGGGGGAATACCGGCGACTTGTCCTTGACCACGGGTGTCTTCGCCCACAGGTCCGCAATACGCTTCGCCTCTTCCACAGGATTTCGCTGGAATGGATCCCGTTTGAATGTCTTCACCGGGACGAATCCAGACGAGCGCGGATTCGGGACCGTGGTGCTCGATTCCGCCTGGACGGGTGCGACAGCCGCCGTTGCCGTTTCCTGCGATGGCAGACCCCCAACTTCGTCGACGGGGGTAATAAGGTCCTGAATGTCCGGACTGGGCGGCACAGGGTCCACATCGGGCGGGGCCGCGGCGTCTACATCTATCCCGCCCAACCAAGCCGCCACTCTCCCTTCACCGCCTTCCTCTCCTTCCCCTTCTCCTTCCCCTTCTCCTTCTTGCGCCCACTCCGTCGTTCCCCATCCCCGCGCTCCGTCCGCCCCGACGAGCTCTTCTTCGCTCCCTGCGTCCGCTCGTCCGAATCCCGATCGCGCTCCTCCTCCTGCTCCCCCTCCCTCTCCCTCTCCCGTTCAAACTCTCTCTCCTGATGGCGCTCCTGCACCTCCCCCGCCAGCGTCAGACTCGAAATCGCCGACTCGTCCGCGCTGTCGCCGCGCATCCCATTCCTAGGGATATCCACCGGCGCCACCACGCTGCGCACATCCGGTCTCGGTGCCTGCGGCATCTTCCGCGTCCCCACCTCCTGCAGCAGCCGCCGCTCGAGCGCGTCGAGCCCGCTGAGTCCGCTTTCCGAGTTTAGCCCCTGCCCCAAGGTCTGCCCATGCCCCGCCCTCGCATCGCCGTGATCGTGGGCGTCTTTGGCGTTTGCTCCGCCGGCGCAGGACCAATTCGTCGTTGCTGATCCGCGGCGTCAGCTCCGCGGAGGCGGGCCCTGCCTCCTTCGCCACTGGCAGATCGAAATACGTGTCGACCCGCGCGCGTGGCGCAGCGGGCGGCGCGATTTTCCCCGTCGGCACTGGCGGACCCGGTAGCGTCTTGTTCATATCCGCCTCCGCCGCTGCCTTGTCCGCCTTCTCGCTCTTTCGACTCCGCTTCGACGGCGACTTTGACTTGCGCCGCTTCTCCGTCGCGGGCGGCGCGAGGCCTTCGTTGTCCGCAGGCGCAGCGATGGTCGACTTCGGGAGGTCACCCGACAGATTCGTCGTCTTCAGCGCAACCTCGTCCGCCATCCGCTCGAGCTCCTCCACGCGTTCGCTCTTGGGCGTCGCCAGCCCCGCGGAGCTCGCTTTCGGGCTGAGAACCGGGCGCGGCGAGAGCACGGAGGGGGCGGGGGCGACGGAGAGGCTGTTGAGATCCAGCAGACCCGGGGGCGCGTTGCGCATGGTCTGCGGGATGGGCATGGAAGGCGATGACGCGAGGGGGTAACGGTGGGAGAGCGGCGACGCGGAGCGGTTGCGTGTGGATTGGCGGAGGTGCTGCGTGATTCGTGATGCGCGCTCACCCTTGCCCTCCTCGCCGGCTGCTGGGTTGTCGGGGTCGGCGGGCGGCTGCCCGGGGACAGCCAAGCTCGTCGCATGATTGCCACCGGCACTGAGCGGACGAGCGAGATTAAGAGGGAGGGGCTGATAGACAGGACTGGTGGGTGGCGGCGGGAAGTAATACTGGGCTTGCGGATGCCTGGAGAGTAGTATTGGTACGGAAGCGGTGTCTGTGACGGCGGCGGAAGCCAAACTTGGTTCTGCTGGGGGTCCATGTATGCGCGGGGATGGGCGGCGACATAGGCAGTGCGGGATATCCGCCGTACGGGGACGCTGCATATGGTGGCTGGTAGCCGACTGGAGGCGGACCATAGTCGTACGCCAGAGCCGGTGGGGGTGGTAGTTCCGGCAAAGCAGTGGATGCACCACTGTAACCGGAAGTTCGAGTTCAATGTCTTTACTGTCAAGCAAGGTTGGTACGGAGAGCATAAATATTCAGGGGAGTCGGACTGACCTGCCAAATCCCATGGTCATTTTGATTCCGACGACACATCGAACTTCGAAAATAGCCTGAGTGGTCTTGGGCGTAGATGAGTCCCCCTTCAGCAGACCACCTTGACGCCCCGCGCGTGCTTGGGAACGTCAAATACCAGACTCGCCACTCCTTCAGAGCCCGGAGGGATAAGATACTCTGGTCCACGATATGGGACCGTGACCAGGTGTCGGAGATCTGCAGAGGCTGCTTTTCTGAAGGGGGGATGCCACAAAGCACCAGTGAACGAGTCAACGTAATTACGAGCCCAGAGTTCTGGGTGCGGGGTTAGCGAATGAAGTTAACGGCGAGGAAGCTCATAGCCTCATACTTCTTGGTCGAGTGGTTCTTGACCTGAAGCTCAACGCATCCGCTTTCACCTGCGACAACGACGCCGCCAACGATCCTGCCTTGGGCCCAAATCTTGCCGTTCTCGCCGACCACGACGCCCTCGGGCTCGGGCCGCTCAGCGTCTTCTGTGTAGGATTCACAACCTGGAGATCCGCGCGGTCCGTGACAAGGCGCTTCTCTCCTCTCCAGCAAACCCGACGCTTGCACGGAGCTCGTATCGCACGCGCGCAAGATCGCCACCGAAGTTGATCGACGAGGGAGAAGTAGAGGGGAGGGGGAACTTGAAGAGAAACGTTGAATTTCCGCGCCGTGCTGATGATAGTGCTGGGGTAATGGCGGCTCGCCCGGTACAGGATGCGGCTGGACAGCATTGGATGGAGGAAGACCCGGCCCCTGGAACAAGCGCCGACTATGGAGAAAGGTCGAAGTCGCAGAATGGTCTCGCGAGGTCAACTCTATTGCATCTATCAGTTGACAGATTGACTACCGCGCGCACTGCGGACCTTGTATGGCAAATAACTCGACCATCATAAGCCAATCCCAAGTCCCTTGTCGGCTCTACACTCCATCTCCATCTTCCCGGTGATATTTCCGCCGGCCACAAAGACAGGGCTGGACATTGTTAACGAGACCTTGACTTTTGAATGGTGCGAGGTCGCATTCATCGGCTCAGGACGAGCTGAAGCCATGGCGAATAGAAAATTGATTTAAAATATACAGGTCGGCTTCCAGGGGGAGATTTGGGTATCAAACGGAAGACAATTCAACAGAGAGCACAGCTAGAGCGCAACCAAGGCAGCACAGAAGAAAGAAGGTGCGGTAGAAGCAGAATCATGAGCGCATTGTGGAGGGCAGCGGCAGGGGATCGTAATTAGTGGCGATGCAAAGGCCTTGCCATACAGCGCCACATATGCCACCCAAAAGGGACTTCTTCCTCCAAAGGCCCTGTACTCTCAAATAGAGGGCCTCACCCTCTTTCGGTCAAGCGAGAATGCTGTCCTGTCATCCACGGAGTCATCGGCGATTTTTTTGGATGGACTGGGGCTTGTCTGGAGCTGTAAAATCGTCACGTCTGGTACTGGTGCTAAGCGCTTAACTCTTGGGAACTGGTAGCGAACCTCGGCACAACAGTCAGAATATGTCGGGGGGATTCTAGCTGCTTCTCCTTCGTTTTGGTCGGGTGGCTGCCTGTGCCTACGCTTGGAATTTCTGGGTCATCCTGGTCAATTCAAAGTTGCATACAGACACCTTCAATCTGAGGCTCGCAGTCCGTCCCTTCAAATTTCCAGTTTCGTTGTCCGTTACCCGGCAGGGATCTAGGAATCGCGTGGAATGCACCCTTCAAAAGTACGAACCTTCTCGAATTCATTGAACGCAAGTCGAACTGGCGCCGAATGATTCCGGATATGGTGGAGCTGCGGTAACACAGCAGGACATCCGCGTTCGCCGAAGAGATGAGCGACAGCTGGCGAGAGACACAGCTCGAATTTAAACGGCGGTCAGCGGCCTCACTCGTAGCATAGTGACGATGTATTTTCACAAAAATGGCTAATTTTGCTGCACTCGATACCATTCAAGACCAGGCAAGGTAAGGTCCAACTCCTGCTGTCTACAGTCTGTGGCTAGACGATCTCACTGTCCTACTTTAGCGCCTAGCTATATAAGCGCTATATATATAACCGAGAATGTTGGCATCGCGGCGATCATCATCTCGACATCTGCTTGTTTTCCGCCACCATGGACAAACTTCCCAACGAACTGCTGGATCGCATATGCTCGTTCCTCGAAAGACACGATCTCAGGACAGTCATCCAACTCTCTTCTTCTTTCCGCCGCCTTGCTATGCTGCCCTACCTGGAGTGTTTTGGGATTTCCCAGGCCAACATTCAATCGGGCACACTCTCAATCTCCCGCTCGTTTTTCTTGATAATCATTGTGGCTGGGATAAGGCCCATACAGAGGCTCGTGTGCTATGACCAAGTGTCGGGACCAGTGGGGAGATACAGGGGGCTAGCCAAGATTCTTTCCGCGACAGCACCAATCCCCGACATCGTCATATACAATAGGTATTACATGTTCCAAAGGACGAAGAGAGAGACAGCCTTCGTACTTTCGCGTATTCCGTGGGTGGCCACCACCCCGCTCTTGATTGTGAAGGCTTCCTCCATGCACCTGTCGCATCCGCGATCCTCGCCGCCGATTCGATGGAAACTGCTTCCCCGCCGTTCGGGTCGCTCGGACTGTCCACATCGATGAATTTTCTCGTTGTCATGTTCGGTATTCCCCTCCTCTTCGCATACCTTGTCTCCGGGGTGGTCAACTTGGCAGTCCTATGCATGTGGGTGTATCGCCGCGTCTCAAAACCTCCCTGGTCGCAGGAAGAACGAATAATAGAGGATACTGGTCTGCTCCTGTTCGACAGCTGGATGCGAATCCAGCCGCTACCCCACAAACACCTCACGCTCGTCACACTCACCGACCACCGGTGGCACGGGCTCACCCTGGGACCAGTCCAGGTCTCTCGGACAGCGCGTATTCCGCTGTCCTCGCGGCTCTCGACCTCGGGACGCACCTCCAGGAGCTAGTCGTCTACCGCAAAGCCAACCTCGTCCACTCTGAGCTGCTGGGGTTGGTGAAACGCCACCCGCATCTAACCAGCCTCCAATTCGAGTCGGACTCGATCCGCCCCGCTCCCTCACCCAGATACCCGTAGTCGCAGACCCAGAAAACAAGATAAAGGTGCTCAACGCGCCGTCGCCTTACATCCCGTACCTCCTCCCCGTCGCCCCGAACGTGCACAACATCAGCCTCCTATTCAGCCCCGCGGCCCACCGCTTGCCCCCCTACGGTCCTCGATCTTCGGCCTCCCGCGTACCACTCCGCCTCGAAGCCATCGCCCTGCTTCCCGGCACGCACCCCTCACGCTCAGCCTCTTCTTCCGCTTCCCCGCCGCCTCCCTCCCCTGGGCCGGCCTCCCGACGCGGAAGCCATCGACTGCACCGCCTTCCCCGAGGCGCGCTCGCGCGCGTCACGACCCTCCAGCTCTGCCGCGACGGCCCGGGCTCTTCTGCGCGGCCGACATCCGGACGCGGTGCGCTGGCTCGCGCTGTTCCCGGGCCTACAGCGCTTGATGTTCGCGTACGGCGCGGTCGAGCAGATCCCCGTCCCGAGCGCGTTGCGCTGGCGGAGCTGATTTGCGCGGCGTGCAAAGACATTGGCGGCCGCAGGATATTGCGTTTAATATCTATAAATCTTGATTGAACGCCAAGCGTTCGTCCGTCCGTACCGGAAGCCACCTGGTCGCTGCCCGTTCGCGCGCCGACGCATTCTCGGTGCGCCATATCATCTTACTGTTCGTCGGATTCTAAAATATTTTAAAAAAGACGCCCATGATGTGCACAACGATCGTTCACTAGTCAAGGCCATGGGCGCATCGGACGCATGTCCTCCATGGTAGGTACGAGATTCCACCACCTCATTGACCCAAGTCCAGTTGGCGTAGATGATGGAGACCACCACTGCGCCCACAAGATTGGGGAAATATTGGAGGACAAGGTCACTATGTGGTTGCAGGCCTGCAAATGGTCTCCCGCACCGATGCCGCAACGACTACATTGAGGAGAAAATGTAGCATGGAAACTCGGACATTGTGCATAGTCGCGATGACCCTGAGCAGAAATTGGGATACAATTACACACCCCATTCCGATGTGTCTTCATTCGAGTTTGGACCAGAACGACGCGTGCCTCCCGAAAATGCTGCCCGAGTCGAGACGCTCAAGGTTACTTTGGTGGAGGGAGGAGATGAGGCGAGGCGGTCGGGATGTCTGCAGCGTGCACTCAACCTCGAAGGAGCGTGGGTGGGTGACGCGATGCGACGGGGTGAGACGTGGGTACTCCGTCACCTCCTCGCATTGTATAATTTTCTTGTTGGATGGACTGACCTCGAGATCTGCTACTGGTATATTATTGTTACCGTACTGTTCCTATTCTCCATCATTGTAACATTAATGCATCGTGCTCTGTCGTCATCTCTGCTTTTATTTAACTGTGGTCTGAATCGAGAGAAATCTTCAAATCTTCAAATCGGACACCAGTCACGAGGCGCGTGGACCAAACTTGCCTTTAACCATGATCACCATCTTACACTTGACGCAGACTCTTCCGTCAGTTCCGTCGGCACAAGTCAAAGCAGTCACTACAGACTTGCCGACGACGGCAGTCATCACTTGGGCATCGCATAAGATTTGACAATCTGCCTGCTCTCTACACTATGGACAAACTTCCCAACGAACTGTTGGAACACATATGCTCGTTTCTGGAGGACGCGATCTCTGGAAAGTCATCCAGCTCTCCTCGTCTTTCCGACGCCTTGCCATGCTGCCCTACCTGGCACGTTTCGGCATTTCGAGGCCAATATTCAATCAGGCACGCTCTCGCTCTCGAAGTCGTTTTTCTTGATAATCGTTGTGGCTGGAATAAGCCCCATACAGAGGTCATATGCTGCAGTGACGAAGTCTTGGGACCAACGCTGGGATATAAGGCGCTAGTCAACATCCTTTCCGCGACAGCACCAATCCCAGACATTGTGATATACAACCGCGACAGCTATGGCATGATCCAAAAGTCGATAGAAACCGCGTACATTCTTTCGCGTATTCCTTCATCAGCCACCACCACACTGTTGGTCGTGGATGGTTACTTTCCGCACACATGCTTGTCGCGTCCACGATCCTCGCCCCCGATTCGATGGAAAGTCGTTCCCGTGGACTTCAGATCGCCTGGGTCCCACCAGCGATGAAGATGTTCCTCCTCGTCATTTATAGCCTTCCTATCTTTCTCGTGTACCTGGTCGCCGGTGTTATCAACTTCGCCATCCTATCCATGTGGGTGTATCGACGCGTCTCAAACCCGCCCTGGCCGCAACACGAACGCATCTTCCACGATATCCATCGGCTGCTGTTCAACGACTGGATGCGAATCCAGTCTCTTCCCGAAGAACAGCTCACGCTGGTCACGCTAGCAGACCATCGCTGGGACGAGTTCATACTGCGCGCAGTACCGGGCCTCACAGACAGTGCATACTCCGCTGTGCTCACATCTCTCGACCTCGGAATGCACATGCAGAACTTGACTGTGGAACCCAAGACCAACCTCGTCTACGCCGACTTGATGACCCTGGTGAGCCGCCATCCGCATCTCACCTGTCTCCGAATCGATCCGGATTCGATTCGGCGTTCCTCCCTCTCCCTCACCCGGCTGTCTATCCCAGAAAGTAAAGTGCAGGAGCTTACCGCGCCGCCACTCTACATCCCTTACCTTCTCCCAGCCACCCCGAATGCGCACCGCTTCTCCCTCCTCTCCACCCCATTGTCCAAACGTGTGTTGTCGGTGTCTGCCCTTCGCTCCGCGACCTTCGACCTCGCCGCGTACCGCATTGCCCTCGAAGCTATCGCCTCGCTCCCAGGGACGTACCCCTTCACGCTCACGCTCACCTTCCGCCTCACCGCCGCCTCCCTCCCCTGGGACGTCCTCCCTTCGACCGATCTCGAGGCAGGCAACGCGCTCCTTCCCGAAACGCGCCTCGGCGCGTCACCACCCTCTTCCTCCGCCGCGACGGTCCCGTGCGCTTCCGCGCGTCTGACATCCGGCGCACGATGCGCTGGCTCGGGTTGTTCCCAAGCCTGCGGTGCCTGACTTTTGAAGTCGAGAGGATCCCTTCCGTTGAGTGCGAGGCGCTGGCGGAGGCCATCTGCGTGACGTGCAGAAGGATCGGTGGCCCACACAACGTCACGTTCCAATATTAATTGAACGCCGGGAGTCAGATTTCGATTCGTTCGGGCGCGCTGAGTTTTCGAACAAACGGCGGACTGGAAGATGCTGGTCGAGACACTTAATAAGGCGGATCTGTTTTGGTGGAGGGAGAGACGAGAGGGTCACGATAGGTGTGCCCACGTACGCTCGGCCTCGACTGGAGCGTGTACTCGACGCGATCGCGAGAGTGGGTGATGCGAAGTAAAGAGAGGCGTTGTTCGTCCCTCGTCGTGTTCCGAGTCGGCTTCGCCACTGGTATGCTACTTTTCCATCGTAGTCGCAATCGGACCATGCATCGCGCTCATTGTGTCTAATATAACTGATTTCGCTGAATGGTCGGCGCACGATTCAAATATTTGCCAAGGAATCTTTTCCGATTAGCACGGGGACCGACCAAACTTGCTTCCAATCGTAGTCGTAATCGTATAATGCATCGCGCTCTGCGTCGTGGTTCTTACCACTTCGGAAGCTCCTCTGCAGGGAATTCGTTGAATATTCGCCTCGATTTTCCGACCAGTCACGCGCACTGAAGCTTTGACGTCCACCATAACGTACTAGATCCTTTCTCCACCTCCGTCTGCAATGAATCACAACCGAAAACGCAGTTATAGTCTGCCAGTATTTAGTCTTGGTTCTGTCGGGAGCTGAGTCTAACATCCGAGGGTCTGACAATCATCTCATCATCTCTACTCTTCTCCAAGTCTCTACTGTCTACGGCCTGTCTCTTGCCACCATGGACAAACTTCCCAACGAACTGCTGAATCACATATGCTCGTTTCTGGAGGACCGCGATCTCTGGAAAGTCATCCAGCTCTCCTCGTCTTTCCGACGCCTTGCCATGCTGCCCTACCTGGCACGTTTCGGCATTTCCGAGGCCAATATTCAATCGGCACGCTCTCGCTCTCGACTCTTTTTTCTTGATAATCGTTGTGGCTGGAATAAGCCCCATACAGAGGCTCATATGCTAGTGACGAAGTCTTGGGACCAAGCTGGATATAAGGTGCTAGTCACATTCTTTCCGCGACAGCACCAATCCCAGACATTGTGATATACAACCGCGACAGCTATGGCATGATCCAAAAGACGATAGAAACCGCGTACATTCTTTCGCGTATTCCTTCATCAGCCACCACTACACTGTTGGTCGTGGATGGTTACTTTCCGCACACATGCTTGTCGCGTCCACGATCCTCGCCCCCGATTCGATGGAAAGCCATTCCCCTGGACTTCAGATCGTCCGGGGCCCCACCAGCGATGAAGATGTTCCTCTCGTCATTTATAGCCTTCCTATTTTCCTCGTGTACCTGGTCGCCGGTGTTATCAACTTCGCCATCTTATCCATGTGGGTGTATCGACGCGCCTCAAACCCGCCCTCGCCGCAACACGAACGCATCTTCCACGATATCCGTCGGCTGCTGTTCAACGACTGGATGCGAATCCAGTCTCTTCCCGAAGAACAGCTCACGCTGGTCACGCTAGCAGACCATCGCTGGGACGAGTTCATACTGCGCGCAGTACCGGGCCTCACAGACAGTGCATACTCCGCTGTGCTCGCATCTCTCGACCTCGGAATGCACATGCAGAACTTGGCTGTGGAACCCAAGACCAACCTCGACTACGCCGACTTGATGGCCCTGGTGAGCCGCCATCCGCATCTCACCCGTCTCCGAATCGATTCAGATTCGATTCGGCGTTCCTCCCTCTCCCTCACCCGGCTGTCTATCCCAGAAAGTAAAGTGAAGGAGCTCACCGCGCCGCCACTCTACATCCCTTACCTTCTCCCAGCGACCCCGAATGCGCACCGCTTCTCCCTCCTCTCCACCCCATTGTCCAAACGCGTGTTGTCGGTGTCTGCCCTTCGCTCCGCGACCTTCGACCTCGCCGCGTACCGCATTGCCCTCGAAGCTATCGCCTCGCTCCCAGGGACGCACCCCCTCACGCTCACGCTCACCTTCCGCCTCACCGCCGCCTCCCTCCCCTGGACGTCCTCCCTTCGACCGATCTCGAGGCAGGCAACGCGCTCCTTCCTGAAACGCGCCTCGCGCGTGTCACCACCTCTTCCTCCGCCGCGACGGTCCCGTGCGCTTTCGCGCGTCTGACATCCGGCGCACGATGCACTGGCTTGGGTTGTTCCCAAGCCTACAGCGCCTGACTTTTGAGGGCGAGAGGATCCCCAAGTTGGCTGAAGCCGAGCGCGAGGCGCTGGCGGAGGCCATCTGCGTGGCGTGCAGAGGGATTGGCGGGCCGCATAACATTGCGTTCCAATAATGATTGAACGCTGGGAGCCAAATTTGTTGCGTTCGTTCAATCGGACACACTCAGGTTTCTTTCATTCGCGAGGGGGAACAAACGCGTCCCAGAAAATGCTGCTCCGAATCGAGACGCCAAGGCGGATCTACTTAAAGCTTTGGTGGAGGGAGGAGGCGGCGAGGCGATTGGGGTCCGCAGCATGCACTCGCTCTCGACGGAGCGTAGGCGGGTGGTGCGATGCGACAGGGCGAGGCAGGGTGAGACGTGAGTGCTCCGTCCTCTCCCCTCGCATTGGAAATTTTATAATGCATCACGTTCTGCAGTGTCACCTCTGTTGTAACTGAAAGTTGTCTGCCTGCCAGTGGTCTGAAAATCGAGAATCGTACATAAGTCGGATCTATTTTAGTGGAGGGGAGAGATGAGAGGTTCACGATAGGTGTGCCCACATGCGCTCAACCTCGACTGGAGCGTGTACTCGACGCGATCGCGAGAGTGGGTGAAGCGGGCAAGGTGTCGGTTCCG